>JAKSZT010053801.1:6330837-6429326 GCA_026826555.1 Tolypeutes matacus | reverse complement strand
ATTGACTTTAATCACAGAGCATGGTAGCTTTAAGAGATACCCTAGGGGATCTCCGTATTCTAGGCAAATTCTTCTTTACCTCCATTATGTAGTTGCAGTCCTATTTCCCCTTGATAGTCAGGGTCAATCACCCTAGCCAGTATAGTAATTCTCTTCCTTGATTGAGGCATGAGGAGCCCAAAGAGGACAGTTGGCAGTCTGAACTTCCAGTTCAATGGAATCGTTGTTGTGTTTCCTGGTAGAAGCACTTCTCCTTTTGGAAGTAAGACCTGTAAACCAGCAGAGCTTAAGGTTGCAGGCACAGGAAGCAAAAATTTTCCTAGTGGATCAGTAGGAGTAATTGTAAGTGGTGCCACTTCCATTTCCATCTCTTGATTCATCCCTTGTAAGAAACAGTACCATATAGTGGACACTGATTTAGAGCATACACAGCCTCCTGGAGAACATTGCCTCAGCCCTGAAAGGTACTGCCACCTAATTGGTGCCATAATTGAGCCTTGAAAAGGCCATTCCACTGTTCTATCAATCCAGCTGCTTCAGGTGGATGGGGAACATGGTAAGACCAGTGAAATTCATGAACATATGCCTATTCCCATACATCATTTACTATGAAGTGGGTTCCTTGATTAGAAGCAATGCTGTATGGAATGCCATGTGGTTGATAAGACATTTGGTAAGTCCATGGATGGTAGTTTTGGAAGAAGCACTGCATGCAGTACAGGTAAACCCATATTCAGAATATATGTCTTTTCCAGTTAGAACAAATCATTGCCCCTTCCATGACTGAAGTGATCCAATGTAATCAATCTACAACCAGGTGGCAGGCTGATCACTTTGGGGAATGGTGCCATATCAGGGGACTGAATGTGGGTCTCTGCTGCTAGCAGATTGGGCAGCAGTGGCTGAGCAAGGTCAGCCTTGGTGAGGGGAAGTTCATGTTGCTCAGTCCATGCATAACCTTCATGCCCACCACCATGGCCACTTTGTTCATGAGCCTATTGGGCAATAACAGGAGTACTTGGGGAAAGAGGCTGACTACTTTCCACAGAACGGGTCATCTTATCCACTAGATTATTAAAATCTTCCTCTGCTGAACTTGCCCCCTGGTGAGCATTCACACAGGACACAAATAACTTCATGTTTTTTGTCCGCTCTGAAAGTTATGTCCACATATCTCTTCCCCAGACCTCTTTGTAACTAATTTTCCAATCATGTTCCTTCCAAATTCCTTACCATCCAGCCAAACCTTTGGTAACAATCCATGACTCAGTGTATAAACACACCTCTAGCCATTTCTCCTTCCAAGCAAAATGAACAACCAGGCGCACTGCTTGAAGTTCTGCCCACTTCCCCTCACAGTGGTCCTTCAGGGATATTCCAGAAAGGGGATGCAGTGCTGCTGCTATTTACTTTTGGGTGGTATTTGCATAGAATGCAGAACCATCTGTAAACCAGGCACAATCTCTTGCTCAATAAACTGATAGTAAGGAACTTCCCAAGAGGCCATAGATGTGGGCTGGGCAAGAAGGTAATGAGGTAGGAGTGGTGACCATGGCATTTGGGTCTCTTCCTCATGTAACTTACTTGTGCCTTCAGGCCTTACTTGAGCTTTATCTCATATATACCACTTCCACTTTATGATGGAGAGCTGCTATGCATGCCCAACTATATGGTTTGGTGGTTCAGACAATACCTAGCTCAAGATAGGCAACTCAAGTCTCTTAGTAACTTGGTGGCCAATGATTAAGCATTTAGTCTCTACTAAAGCCCAGTAGCAGGCCAAAAGATGGTTCTCAAAAGGATAGTAGTTATCCACAGAGGATGACAGGACTTTGTTAAACAATCCTAATGGTCTGTGTTGTGATTCTCCTATAGAGGCCTGCCAAAGGCTTCAGATGGCATCTCTATTTGTCACTGACACTTCCAGCACCATAGGAGCTGTTTGATCGTATGGCCCAAGTACAGCTTTCACAGCAGCCTGCACCTGTCACAAGGCCTCCTCTTGTTCCATTCCCCACTCAAAACTGGAAGCTTTTCTGGTTACTTAGTAATGGTCCAGAGTAGCACACCCAAATGATGAATGTGTTGTCCCCAGAATTAAAAAGGTCACCTAAGCCTTGTGCTTCTTGTTTGATCATAGGAAGGGCCAGATGTAACACTTTATTCTTTACTTTTGAAGGGATAGCTTTACATGCCCCACACCACTGGACACTTAGAAATTTCATTGAGGTGGAATATCCCTGTATTATATCCCATCCTCTCTTATGCAAATGCCTTAATAAATCTAGAGTAATTGCTACTTCTTGCTCACTAGGTCTAATAAACATGATATTATCAATTTAATAGACCAGTGTGATGTCTTGTGGGAGGGAGAGATGATCAAGATCCCACCAGACAATATTATGACTTAGGGTTGGAGACTTGATATACCCCTAATGTAGAATAGTGAAGGTATATTGCTAGCCTTGCTAGCTGAAAGCAAACTGTTTCTGGTTGTTCTTACTAATGGCAGTTGAGCCAAAATCATTTTCTAGATCAATAGCAACATACCAGATCCCAGGAGTTGTGTTGATTCGCTCACGCAATGATATCTCATCTGGAGAGTAGCTGCGATTGAAGTAAACACCTGGTTAAGTTTATGATAATCTACTGTCTCCTCCAAGATCCATCTGTTTTCTGCACAGGCCAGATAGGGGAGTTGAATGAGGATGTAGTGGAAATCACCACCCCTGCATCCATCAAATCCTTTATGATGGCACTGACCTCTGAAATCCCTCCAGGAATCCAGCATTGCTTTGATTTACTATTTTGCTAGGTAGGGGCTGTTCTAGTGGCTTCCACATGGACTTTTCTTCCATAATAGGCCTTACTCCACAAGTTAGGGAACTAATGTGGGGATTCTGCGAGTTGCTGAGTAGGTCTATTCCAATTATGCATTCTTGAACTAGAGAAACAACCATAGAATGGGTGCAGAGACCCACTGAACCCACTTTGAGATGGACCTTAGCTAAAATTCCATTGATCACCTGACCTCTATAAGCCCCTTCTCTGACTCATGGACTACAGCGATGTTTTCGGTCTCCTGGAATTAATGTCACTTCTGAGCAAGTGTGCAACAACCCTTGAAATGTCTGATCATTTCCTTTTCCCCAATCCATAGTTACCCTGGTAAAAGACCATAGGTTTCTTGGAGGAAGGCTGGGAGGAAGATTTACAGTATAAACTTTTGGCAGTAAAACGGTCCTTCCCCAATGGGACCTGTACCTTCCCCTCATTCAAGGGACTCTTGGTCTGTACACTCTCTCAAGTCTAGGAACTGATTAAGGGGGCATGACTTTCTGTCTCTGTAATTCAAGTTAGACTATTGTTCATTTGACCTAGAACACTTCTGCTTATACAGACCAAGTAGGAATTTAGTAGACTGCCCATATATTCTACTTACAGGTATCCCATGATCTATTAGCCAACTCCATAGGTCTATGTGACTCAGACTCTTTTGATTGCTGTTTTGAGTCTGCTTTTCATTGTTGTAGTCATGCCCACCTTGTCTTTGTTGATTAAGTGTTGCCACTTTTTGTGCCAGCCTGGGATCCAATCATCCTCATAGTGTTTAATGATCCTAGTTATGTGACAGCAGTTCCCATGGTAATACATGACCTCAAGAGAAGAGCAACCACAGAGCTCTTCAGGGAAGATGGAGTTAGTCTCCCAAATTATTCCTCACATTTCTGGTGTTGGTTGGCATGTCTTAGATGGTATATCCTTTCTAACATTCCAGCCTTTCTAAGCCTTTGGGTCCTCTCATCTACAGTGTACCAGGGCAATTCTGGCATCTTGACTTCAGTTAATGTTGACCATTTTTTGGTCTATGTTTTAGTCAGCTACCTAAACAAACTGTTAGAGCTCTTATCTAATCCCTCAAGCTACAACATTGAATTCAGAATCTCTATTTAGTGGCCCCATATCAATAAATTCAGCCTGATCCAATTTTATATTCCTTTCACCTTATCTGTACACTTAATATCCATTCCCACACATATTCCCCTGGTTTCTGTCTATATAAATTGGAAAACCTCATGCATTTCTTTTGGAGTATAGCGCACTTCCTCATGGTCACACTGTGTACTTCACCTTTCAGGGCTTGTGACTTTAGTTATTGGTCTGGAAGAAAAGAGGAGTGTTGGGGGTGGGTAAGGAGAAATATTAGAAGTGCCTTTGAAAGTCAATTACCTCAGAGAATTCCATTGTAGTTTCACATAGTGAGACAGGATTAATCTCTTCGGGTGGGGATTGGATGACAGGCTTCTTGCGGCAGGCTAGAGGTTGGGTGGTTGTCTCTTCAGAGCAGGGAGGAGGGTGGGACTCCTTGAAGGCAAACTGGAGGTAGGGTGACTGACTCCAGAATATATAAAGAAGTCATACAACTCAACAATAGAAAGACAAATAATCCAATTAAAAATGGGCAATAACGTGTATAGATATTTCTCCAAAGAAGACACATTAATGGTCAATAAGTACCTAAAAAGATGCTCATCATTAGCCATTAGGGAAATGTAAATCAAAATTGTAATAAGATACCATTTCACACCCAGTGGAATGGCTGCTACTAAAATAAAATGGAAAATAACAAGTATTAGAGAGGATATGAAGAAATAGAACACTTATTCATTGTTGGCGCGAATGTAAAATGATGCAGCTACTGTGGAAGACAGTTGGTATTTCCTCAGAAAGGTAAATATAGAATTACCATGTGACCCTACAATCCCACTTCTAGGTATATACCCTACAGAATTGAAAGTAGGAACTCAAACAGATATTTTCACACCAATGTTCATGTCGGCATTATTAACAATTGCAAAAGATGAAAGCAACTCAAGTGTCCATCAACATGTGGGTGGATAAACAAAATGTGATATACACATACAATGGAATATTATTCTTGCTTAAAAAGGAATAAAGTTTTTATATATGCAACAACATAGATGAATACTGAAGACATCATGTTGAGTGAAATAAGAAAAGGACAAATATTATATGACCTGACTGATATTAAATAATTGTAATAAGTAAATTCACAGAGTCAGAAACTAGCATATATATTACCTGGGGCCAAGGTGGTGGTAGGGAATGGGGAGTTAATATTTAATTGGTACAGAGATTCTGTTTGGTGTCATGGAAAATTTTTTAATTGATGGTGGTGATTGTAGCATAAAATTACTAATGTAATCAACAACACTGAATTATAAATTTGAATGTGGTTAAAAGGGGAAATATTATGTTTTATGTGTGTTACCAGAATAAAAATTTTAAAAAACAAATATAGGACTGAATAACACAGTGAACCTTGATGTAAACTATAGACTATAGTTAGTAGTATCATTATAGGAATATTGTTTCATTAAATGCAACAAAGTTACCACACTAATGCAAACTGTTGATAATAGGGATAACTGTAAGTTTAAAAGGTAGTATATGGGAACTGTTTTCTGCATGATTTTTCCATAACCTTCATAATTTCTAATAAAAATATATTTTTTTAAAAACTGGGAGAGGATGTGGCTCAAGTGGTTGAGCACCCACCTCCCACATGGGAGGTCCCTGGCTTGGTTCCCAGTTCTCCTGAAAAAAACAAAAACAAACAACAAGCAAAACAAATGTAAAAACCTACTCAGGGAAGCCAATGTGGCTCAGTGGTTGAGCACCAGCTTCCTACACACGAGGTCCTGGTTTCATTCCCTGGCCCCCGCTGGGGGAAAAAAAAAAAAGAGCTGATGACAATTATTAGACATTTGGTTAAAAATCTTAACAAAAGTGTAGCTGGAATGATAGAATTTTTTTCTGGAATGATGTAATTTCAAAATTACTGTTTTTTTTTTTTGCAACATCTGATGATAGAATGGATTTAGGTGATGATCAACAGTGTATGCGAAAAGGATTCAATGAAAGGCTGATGGGGAAATGTATAAAAAAGGAATAAATCAGAAGTATCAGGTTTCTATTGCTACCTTAACAAATTACCACAAATTTAGAAGCTTAAAATAGCACACATTTATTATCTCACAACTCTGTTGATCATAAAACAGAGCACAATGTGCTTGGTTAGTTCTTTGCTCTGCTTTTCTCAAAGCAGAAATTAAGTTGTTAGTAGTGCTGTGCTCCTTTCTGGAGCCTCTGGGCATGACTTTGCTTCCAAACTCATTCGTGTTGGCAGAATTCAGTTCTATGCTGTTGTTGGACTGAAGTCCATATTTTATTGGTGGCTTTTGTCTGGATGTTTTCAGGGACTAAAGGCTGCCCACATTTCTTCACTCAAATCTTCCTTCCTCTGTCTTAAAAATCAGTAAAAGTCATTCTCATGCTTCAAACATCTCTGACCTCTCCTTCTGTGTCATCTCTCCTGCTGCTTCTTCTGCTGCATCTGACTCAAGCCTGAGAAATTCCTCTGCTTTTATTGGCTCAAGTGATTAAATTGGGACTACCCAGATAATCCAGAATCATCTCCCTATTTTAATTACACCTGCAAAGACTCTTCACAACAGTACTTGGTTTAGTGTTTGATTGAATAACCAGAATCTTGGGTGGGAATCTTTAGAATTCTGCTTATCACAGCTGACAACACTTGAACCCACTGATAATTCCTAAAAGTGGGATGCATATATTATGACCCCTGATATGTTGCAATAAATAGTACACAGCATTGCCAATTAAATTATCACTTTAAATTTTGGATATAAATTTAATCAAGCCTCCAAAATAACTGCTGGTTTTAAGAAAAACATGATATAGAAAAGCATGTTAATATTTCCATGAAAAAGCAATCAAACAATCCAGAATGTGAAAAATTTTACACAATAAATGATCTGGTTCCTCAAAGAAAATGGTGGTAAAGAGGAGGACTATGACAGATTAAAGTAGATTTAAAACCATAACAACTAAATACAATATACAGACTCTAAAGTTATGGAACAGTCTACTAGGGCAAAGTCAGACCTCTCTTAGGGAAAGGTTAAATTCTTTATTACAAACTTCTTCCTTGGATTCTGTTTTTAACAGAACAACTGTATAAGACAATTGGCAGAACTTCAGTGGATGGGGTAATACATGATATTAAGTAACTTACCATTTTTTGTTACCTGTGACATTGGCATTGTAGTTTTGGTTAAAATACAATAGAGGAGGGAGCGATATATGAAAGAAGATTGGTAAAACATTAACTTCTGAAGCTGATGAAGAATCCAGGAGGTTTTATTAAAATATTATAAAATTATGCCTTATTTTGTGTATATGTTTACATAATAAAAATAAACAAACAACCGCCTAGAATTTCCCAGAGTACTGCCTTAACTGTATTCAAGAATGAGTCCATCGGGGCAATTTTAGGTTGTGTAATATATTACCAGAATAAAAAGTTTTAAAAATCCATGGGACTCTACAACACTAACAGCCTAAGGTAATCCAAGGTAAATCTTGGACTATAGTTAGAAAAGGGAAGGAAAAAGAAAAGGAAAAGGAAAGAAAAGAAAAAAGAAAAGGAAAGGAAAGAAAATGAGTCCATGGGGTACTTAGTCTTCTACCTTCTTCTCTATCCCCAAGGCTCATGAAACTAGGTGTTTCCTTGGCCCAGAGTCACAACTGGTAATTGCCACTGGCAAACCACTCCAGCCTTGAGGGTATAGGGAAGGGAATCACTCTCCTAATATCTAAATGACCATCCCTGGTTATATTCCGTTTTTGTAAGTTAATCAAGAAATGAAAATGCTCAGTTGCATCTTGGAGCCTCTATAACCAGTGCTCTGGTTACAAATGGCCACCTCCCTATGATTAAATTTTCTGCAGCTGGGAAGAAGCACATGCTTCCTCACTCATCTTCATTTTGCCATAAGGATCTTTTTCCTATTCCAATAATGATACTGGCACATCTAAAACCATAAAGTTTGACACTTAAATCAATCTTAGAGGAATGCCATTATCACAATAAATAGAACTCATTTAACTTACACTTAATAGAAGGTAATCATAAAAATAAGCAATATGAAAACTAAGTAATGTTATTAAACTTAATTTAAAGTTACTTATTCTCTTAAAGAGTGCCTCCGTTCCTACTCTAAGACAGAACTCTTCTTAGGATGATGAACAGGGACAAATTCCCACTACAGAAATATTTGTAGTCTAACAGTAGCAAACATTTTGAAAATCCACTATTAGATATGAGGAAGGAACAGAACAGTAATTAGAGTTCTAGTGAAGGTTGTTTTATCCATTTTTTTGTTGTTTGTTTGCTTTTACCCCTAAGATCAAGGCAGATCTGTGTGTGTTTGAAGGTAGAACTTGAAGGATACAGGGAAAACAAGATGGTCATTTTTGAAGAAGGAGGAATGTATGATCTATTTAGAGTTAGGGACAGAGACCAGAAAGTTAGCCTATTTCTGGTGGAAATGAGAACAGATTATTGAATCTGTGAGAAAATATACAACTCTTTGATCTAACCAGATGTACTAGAGATTATAACAAACTTTTGGTGAAATACGACATGTAAACAGTGCTCTTCTGCAGAAATGAGTTAACATTTATTTTAGTTTTTTAGGCTCCTCAAGCCAATACCATGAAATGGATTGGCTCAAACAATGGAAATTTGTTAGCTTATGGTTTTGTGGCTAAAAGAAAGACCAAATCAAGGCATTATCAAGGAGATGCTTTCTTCTCAAAGACTGTGGCATTCTGGGACTAGCTGCTGGAGAGTCTTGGTGCCTCTGTCACATGGCAATGCTCAATGTGGCATCTCCTGGTCTTTTCCTTCTCTTCCAGGTTCTGTTTCAGCTTTTTGCTTCTTGCGGTTTTCTCTCTCTCATGTCTGAATTCATTCTGTTTATAAACAACACAAGTACTAGGATTAAAATCCATTCTTATTGGGCTGGATCACACATATCTTAACTGAAGTAACCATATCATAAAGTCCTACTTAAAATAGGTTCACACCCACAGGAATGGTTTAATTTAAGGACATGTTTTTCTGGAATATATACAGCTTCAGCCCACCATAAAATTGATGTAATAGTATCTATGGAAGATTATTTTCAGTTCAAACATTCCCCATATTGTTTTGGTTCTTATTCTTAGCTTGAAAAGTTAAAATATGTTGACTCTCAATAGGAGCATTGTACTCTACATTAAAACAGCTACTAATCGTGAAAATTAAAGGTATTTGAAATTTAAAATATTTTTTAATATTATATAGTATTCTACCACCTTGTAGCATAAAACTGATTTGCTAATTTAATACCATTATAATTAAAATATAATCTGTGACTACAGTTTGTTTCCTTTCTGAACTAATCCTAGGAGTCTGATTTTCAAAAGGTCAAGAAAGTACAAGTCATCAGATTAGCTCTGTGCAGATGGGGGCACAGAAGGGACCAGACAGGTGAGAGGATGCCTGTGACAGTCTTTTATAAGGACTCGTCACTTTGACTTGTGAAAAAGAAAAAGACACCATCTGTGCCGTCATTTTTATTAACCTTCTGCTTTGAATAGGAGAGATTAACTAGATACTGAGAATAAGTAAGTGAATACAAAATAATATTTGCTTTAATTAGGACTATTGAGAATCAAACTAAGGGTAAGTAACCTTGTCTCTGCTTTTCATGCCTTTTATACATGTTTTTGTGGATAGTTATTTCTACCACTGAGAAGCTATTTGTTTTGATTTAAGCTATTTGTTTTGATTTAAATCAACTCTGATTTAAATTTGAAACCAGTCTATTTTAACCCATTAAAATTACATTTTGATGTTAGTGAGCTGTTTTTTAAGCAATATTTAACTATAGCTCTCATTTTTCAGTATCTGCTCAATTCTTAAGAACCAATCAAGGAGACAGAAGGTAATTTTTATTTTTACATGTCATTTAGCAAAATGGAAAGCAGGAAAAATTTAATGTTAATTAAGCCCATACAGATTTTCACTTGATTTGACTAAAATTGCAAGAGAATGATACTGTTCTTTGTAACAGCTAGTCTTCCAGTTCTATGCTATTTGATTGATTTAATTTCTCAGACCCTTCAGGCATTCATAACATTGCTCCTATCAAATCCTGCTCTATGGAAGAGAACTAATACCATTCAGTTCCTCAAAAGTCAGTGTGAATACACATTGACAGTTACAGTAATTGCTTGCTTCTTTCAGTGCCTAGGATTTAGTGTCAAACCATCTGTTTGGCCAATCTGGATTGCTCTATTTCTATATCTTATGCTGAACTAGGTAACTGTCTTTTGTATTGTTTAAATTATATTTCTACCCAGTTTTCCACCTAGATTGCTTTGCCTGATCTTTAATACATATCATGTTTTATTAAATGTGTGCTTTTATTCGCTTGCTGATTCCATTATCCATAGGATTAAATTCAAACTCTTTAGCACAGTACGTAAAGTCCTGTATAATTTGATGGAAGCTAGCATCCAGAATCTCATCTCCTTTGATTTGCTACCACACTCTGTGTGTCACCTGAAGTTATGGTTGAAATTCTTTGCACATTAGTCCCTTGTTCCAGAACCCATACACCCTATTACTCCACCTTTAATACCCAGGCCAGCTCCGCCTGCTTGCCTCTTTGTGTGAATCCTCCTATATTTTCCTAGTACCCTCAACTTTGCTAGAGCTTACCCTCATGTAACTTCCCCAGAAAAGGTGAAAGGAAGATAAACTTCCTGATTCCTTGAATGTTGAAGATACTTATATTGTTCTCATATTTGATTGACATCAATAATAGATTTATATTATTGTGAAGAAATCTTATTGTAGAGCTTGTAGGTTTTTTTTTTTTTTAATTTACTTCTAGACTTGTTGTAATTCCAATTAAATCCTAAAATTTAGAGAGAAGAATAAGGGAAAATATATATGTATACACACACATATACCAAAGTCTGATACTATTATATCTCTTGGTATAATAAATTATAAATAATTTATATTACTTTGTATAAATACTTAAAAAGTAATAAAACAACACAATTCTTTATCAAATTATTTGCTTATCTGCCTGTCTCCTACTTATAGATTGAAGACACTTGGTGTCACAAACTGTGCCCTATGAATTTTCTAAATGAGTCAATGGATAAATGGCTGGTAATAAGAATTAATATTATTTTGGACATATGTACTCACTATTGCTTCATGATCAAATTCTCTCAGTGCAGATAAATAAGGGAAGAGACTGAGACACATCTCCTAAAAGCTAAACTCATACACTGAAGGTCATGTCTAATTGAGAAAATTCAGTAGTAGCTCCACCTCAGATTATAAGCATAATCTTCTTTTACTTTTTAGAAACTATAGCATTATCATTTCTAAACAACTAATATATTTGTATTTCTTGAGACCCTGAGACCTAAGGTAAACCATGGACATAAAATAGTGATTAAAATATATTATCTATCTCTTAAGGAGAAGAAAATATAATCCTATATTTTGAGATCATTGATAAAGAGCAAATAGCAGAAGAGTGTATATCCTGATATTGGATCACACATACAAATAAAAAACAGGGCAAGTTGCCCATAGAGTAACCAAGGTACAGGAGGGGAGAGTTAAGAAACAGTGTTAGGATTTAGGAATTTCAAGTTTTCAATCAGGAAAAATATGGGTATTTTGACATCCAGAATGGTATAGGCAATTATCTCATTAGTTAATTTAAATATGTGTATATGCTTGCTATGTATGCAACAGTCAGGGCAGTACATGAGCAACTAAGTGTTCAAAGTCAGAATGGTTAAAGTTGATCAGTTTTCCCCTGGACAACAGAGTACCAGCTATTGGAGAAGGGTCAAGGTCAGTGTCCAGGGGTCCAATTTTCAAATGTGGAATGTATAAGACTATCAAAAGAACGGACCATACATACAGGTAGGTAAATCATTTGTAGCTTCTCCATTTTATTTCTTATCTAAAATGTTATTTTGTAAGGAGTTAGGAAAGGACTTGGAAAGTAATTTAATAACATTTTTACTCATAGTCATGTACAGTACCAAAGGGAAAATTTAGTGGATTTGGTCACCATTATCTGTGAATCTGCTTTACGTATTCTTATTGTTTTAGTATTAGATATAACTTTCACTTTTTGCCAAATCCTGTTCCTAGTCCTCTCAAGGTACTTAAGTCTGAGTAAGACTCTACCAAAATTATTCATATATGTCCAAACTTCTGTTCTTTTATTTTTCAATCTGAAATTTCCTCCACAGGCCCCAAGGGGATTAAGTCAAATTTAGGACCCCAAATTATTGACATATATTTAGGAAGAAAGTGGAAAAAAATGAATAATAGTGGGGTGTCCTCTGTTCATTAAAAATATGTATTTCAATTTTTAAATTGAAACATAAATATGAGATTTTTCCATACATTTGTAGAGCATTTAATGTGCACAGAGAGGCATTACTTGATACAATTCTTTTAAACCAGGCTTTCAATAATATAAGACAAATCCATTATATACACATGAATTTAATTAAAAGGCACATTAAGATTAAATTACTCTAAATAAGCTATTATATACTATAATCTGTTTTGTTATAGTATTCAATATGAAAAAAACTCAGGAAATTATTAGAAGTGTTCATGTATATTAAATTTGGATAAAAACTTAAGCTTCATTCTTGTCAATGAAGTATTCCGTAGCTATAATATTCTACCATTCAATAAATTAAAGACTAGACTTTCATTTATTTGCACTGAAATACAAGTGTTCACAAAGAAGAATATGCTGAGAAAAACATTCATAATTTTCTATTTTTACTTTATCTTTCCTGGCTTAGAGTTTAGATATCTAATAAAAATACAATTGTTTTCTACTTTAAAGTTTTGAGCATAACTTATTTAATTAGCTATTTATGTTTTAGTCACCATCTGCTAAGAGAGAATCAAAAGGAATATAAAGCATAATATAGAACTTTTTTAAAGGTTTTTCTCCTCTTGATGAAACAAGGCAAACTCCTCGGTATCCCTTCATTGCCTTTACTATAATGCCAGTGTTTTAACAATTATACTATGTTGCTTCAACTTCTCCATTCTAGATCTTGGAGTTGAAAATGCAAATGACTGGTCCAAGAGGCAAATTCCAAGATGATCAGGAATGGAGATTTATTATTGAGTCAAGGGGAAGAGGAGAATGAGAAAAAGTTGAGACAAAGTGGGACTAGATTATGTAGAGCCCTGAATTTCAATGTGACTTCTTGTGACCTATAGACAACAGAGAACTATTAGAATTTTAGTAGGAAGTAGCATGAGTAACAGTGACTAATGAAGATTAACTGGTAACAGGGTTTAAAATGATACAAGGCAATTACAAAATGTCTTCCCCTATATCCCTGACCATCCCCTCCATTTAATAAAAATATGTTAAGTTATAGCTCCATGACTGTGTTTTCCCCTATTCTGACACCTGTTAGTTAAGTTAAAAGAAAATTCACTTTATGTCCTGCCATTAAAAAGGAGATTGTAGGATTTTAGATAAATTTTCTAGTTAAGAAGGTAATCCTGTGTGGTACTTGGTAGCTGGAGACACAAAATATTTTACTATCAGTTTATCTGGTGTTAAGTAATGAATTATCTTGGCAATTTACCCAGGGATAGCTTTAGAAGCAATGAAGGTTATCAAATGGTGCAATCATGTTAAAATATAAATGTTCCATTGATTGATTTGACAGACCAGCATGAATAAGTCACTTGTTAATATAAGCAGTTTAGGAGAGAGATAATGAGGCAGAAGCACATGGATTAGATTTAGGGAAAAACTTGCTCTCAGCTCTGCCTATAGAGGGTCAAGTAAACCAAGTTTATTACTCCCTCATCTAAAAAAGTAGGACATTTAAACACCATGGAAACCATATAAAGTTAAAAGGCATATGACACTGGAGAAAAATTTTGAAATTCTAAGAGGAAAATATTAATTTAAAATATTGTAGCAAGCCCAAACAACCAGCAAAAAGGCAAGCAATCCAACTTTAAATGGTAAAATAATATTAAGAGCTATTTTACTGAAAAGGAAATACCAAATAGCAAATGAAATATGATAAAAAAGACACATTATAATCAAATTGTCAAATGCCAAGGATAAAGAAAGAATCTTAAAAAAGGCAAAAGAGAAGCAGCATATCACATATAAGATATTCTTAATACGATTAACATCTGATTTCTCAATAGAAAACACCAGGAAGAAGTGGGAGGACATATGTAAAGTGCTGAAAGAAAAAAAAAAAGATGTTATCTAAGAATAACATTCACGACAAAGCTATCAAAAATGAGGGAGAATTTAAGACATTTCCAGATAAACTGAGGGAATTCATTACACTCGATCTGCATTACAGGAAATGCTAAAGGGGCTTAATGTTGAAAGGAAAGGGCACTAGAGAGAAACTTGAAGCTATATAAAGAAATAAAGACCTCTAGTGTAGGAAACTATATGAGTAAATATATATGCCAGTTCATTGTATTTTTCACTTATAATGTTGTCTTTTACTTCTTGTATAACTTAAAATTCAAAAGCACAAACCTTTGTTACTGATTACACAATGCATAAAGATGTCATTTGTGACAGAACAACATATAAAGGAGGGATGGAAGGATATAGGTACTGCATATGTGTAGGCTATTGAAGTCAAGTTGTAATAGGTTTAGGATGTTAAATGCAACCCCCATGGTAAACATAAAGAAATACTAAAAGAGTCAAAACAAAAGGAAAGGATACATGATTCAAATGGCTCAGGAAAGCAGTAATAGAGGAAAGGAAAAACAAAAATGTGATTTAAGACTTATAAAAAGAAATTAGCAAAATAACAGTAAATATTGTTTTAACAGTAATTATCTCTAATATAAATGGATTAAACTCTCCAAAGGAAAGGCAAAATGGATAAAGAACCATGACCCAATATATTCTGTTTATAAGAGACCCACTTAAGGTTCATAGATATAAATGGGTTGAAAGTCAAAGGATTGAAATTATTTCATGCAAATTGTAATCAAGAGAGAACTGATGTGGCTATATTAATATCAGACAAAATAGAATTTACGTCAAAAATGTTACGAGAGACAAAGATAATGTCTTGTTAATTGATAAAAGGGTCAGTTCAATAAGAAGATTTAAAAATTATAAACATATAATCTGCTTGCCAAAATATATCAAGCAAACATTGATAGTATTGAAGGGGGGAAAAGCTCTACAATAATAGTTGTAAATTTTAATACACCCATTTCAATACTGGATAGAACATCTAGAAAGAAGATCTAGAAGAGATAGAGGATCTGACCAACACTATAAACCAACTAGATTATATATATAGACAGGGAGAAAGAGAGAGAGAGAGAGAGAGGGAGGGAGGGAGGAAGGAAGGGAGGGAAAGGAAGGGAACATTTCACTCAAAAATAGCAGAGTACACATTCTTTTCAAGTGCACACAGATTTTTTTCCATGATAGACCATATGTTAGGGCAAAAGAGAAGTCTCAATAAATTTAAGAATATCAGAATCACACCAAGTGATTCCTCTGACAACAATGAAATAAAGCTAGAAATCAATAACAGGTGGAAAACTGGAAAATGCACAAATATGTGGAAACTAAGCAACATATTCATAGAGAACCAATGAGTTAAAAGAGAAATTATAAGGGATTTTTGGATTGAATCATGTCCCCCACAAAAAACATATTATGTTCAGTTAGAAACCCCTGATTCAATGTGTGTGAACCCATTTGTAAATAGGACCTTTGAAGATGTTACTTCAGTAAGGTGTTGTCTAACTAAGTCAAGCTGGATTTTGAATCAGATTACTGAACTCCTTTGTAAGCAGAATGAAATTCAGACAGAGAGAGAAGCCATGGGGAACATCTAGAAGCTGGACATCAATGGAACCTGGAAGAGAAAGAAGACGATGTTGCCAAGTACATTGCCATGTGATGGAAAAGCCATATAACCCCAAAAATTGCCAGTCAGCCAGAATATACTGACCCTGAGAGGAAGCAAGCCATCTAGTCTCTGAAACCATGAGCCAATAAATGCCTGTTGTTAATCCAACACATTGCATGGTATTTTTTTTAGCAGCCAGGAAACCAAAACAAAGGGAAATCAGAAACTACTTAAGAATAAACGAAAAAAAAAAAAAAAATACAACATACAGAAACTTATGGGATGCAGCACAAGCAATGCTCAGAGGAAAACTTATAGCTATGAACACCTATGTTAAGAAAGAATCAGAACTCAAATAAATAACCTAACTATACATCTCAAGGAACTAGAAGAACAAGAGCAAAGTAAGCCAAAAGTCAGCAGAAAGAATTTTGATTAGAACAGAGATAAATGAAACAGGGAATAGAAAAACAATTGAGAGAATCAACAAAGCAAAAAGTTTGTTCTTAAAAAAAAATCAATAAAATTGACAAACCTTTAGCTAGACTGACAATGAAAAGAAAAATGAGGCAATTATCTAAATACAGAAAGGAAAATGGTGATATCACTACTACTTAACAAAAAAGTATTTAAAAGACTACTATGAGCTTTGTGTGCCAACAAATTAGATAATTCAGGAAAAAAGGGAAAATTTCTAGAAATACACCAATCACCTAAATTGACTCAAAAAAAAAAAAAAAAAAAGAAATAGAAAACTTCAAAAGCCTATAAAGAGTATAGGGATTTAATTAGTAATTAATTAAAACCCTTTGAAAATTCAGGGACCAGATGATTTCATTAGGGAATTTTATGAAATATTTATAGAAGAATTAATACCAATCCTTCTCAAACTCTTCCAAAGAACTCCAAAAGAGGGAACACTTCCTAATTCATTCTGTGATGCCAGCTTTACTCTGATACCAAATTCTGGTAAGGACATCACAAGGCAAAAGAATTCTACAAACCAATTTCCCTTATGAATGTAGAGTAAAAAATCCTTAACAAAACACTAGGAATCTGAATTCAACATCCTGTTAAAAAGATTTTACACCATGACCAATTGGGGTTTATCCTGGGAATGTATCAGTGGTTCAACATTCAAAAATCAATATATATTCACTATATAAATAGAATGAAGGGAAAAACACACACATTATTATCTCAATAAATGCAGTAAAAGCATTCAACAAAACACAGCACCCGTTCTTGATAAAAACACTCAGCAAAGTAGGAATAGAACAGAACTTTCTCAACATAATAAAAGTCATTTATAAAAACCCACAGCTAACATCATACTGAATAGTGAAAGACTTAAAACTTTCCTCCTAAGATCAAGAACACAGCAAGGATGCCTTCTTTCACCATTGCTATTCATTATTGTACTAGAATTTCTTGCCAGATCAATTAGTCCAGACAAATAAATAAAAGGAATCTAAATAGGAAAGGAAGAAGTAAAACTATCTCTATTTACAGATTCATTATCTTATATATAGAAAATACAAAAGAACCCACAAGAAAGCTATTAAAGTTGATAATCATGCTCAGCAAAGAGGCAGGGCACAATATCAGTATAAAAAATCAATTGTGTCCTTACAATGAGCAAAGAACAATCCTTAGAGGAAATTAGGAGAAAACTACATTTATAATAGCATCTAAAAATTAAAATATCTAGGAATAACTTTAACCAAGGACACAAAAGTCTTGTACACTGAAAATACAAAATGCTACTAAAAGAAATTAAAGAAGATTTCAATAAATGGCAAGATATCCCATGTTCATGGATTGAAAGCATTAATATTGTTAAAATTTCAATATTACTCAAAGCCATGTACAAAGTCAATGCAATCCTTATCATAACTCCAGCAGCCTTTTCTACAAAAATGGAAAAACTGATTGTCAATTTCATATGAAACGGCAAGGGGCCCTAAATAGTGAAAAAATTTTTGGAAAATAAGAAATTGGAGGACTTGCACTTCTATTTATTTACTTAATATATAGACAATGATTCCCCTTTCAAATTGTACTACAAAGTTACAATACTCAGAACACTTTAATACTGGCAGAAAGACAGACAAATAGTTTAATGGAACAGAATTGAAAGTTCAGAAATAGTTCCATATATGTATGCCAATTGATTTTTGACAAGGGTGCTAAGTATATGCAGTGGGAAGAGAATAGTCTCTTCAACAAATGGTGTTGGGAAAATTGGATATTTACATGCAAACAAATGAATTAGACCCCTATCTCACACCAAATACAAACTAACAAAAATGGTCAATAAGAGCTAAAACTATAAAATTTTGGATGATAACACGGGGCCAAATCATGATCTGGGATTTGGCAATGGAGTTTTGATATGACACCAAAAACGTGAGCAACAAAAGAAACAATGGGAAAATTTTATTTAATAAAAATAAAAATTTCTTTGCATTGAAGGAAATTATCAAGAAAGTGAAATTACAACCTACAGAATGGAGGAAAAAAGTTTCAAGTTAAATATCAGATAAAGCTTTAATATTCACAATACACGAAAAAATTTTACAATGCAACAAGTAAAACACAACCCAATTAAAAAATGCACAAAGGACTTGAATAGAGATTTCTCTAAAGAAGGTAAACCAAATTACCAATGAGCACATGAAAAGATGCTCAACATCATTAGCTATTAGGGAAATGCGAATCAAAACCATGAGATACCACTTCTCACTGACAAGGATGCCTCTTACTAAAAATATGAAAATTAAGTGTTAGAGTAGATGTGGAGAAATTGAAACTCAAGTGTATTTTTGGTAGGAAGGTAAAATGGTTTGGCCACTGTGAAAAGCAATATGACAGTTACTCATTAAGTTAAATAAGAATTACCATATGACCCAGCAATTCCACTTCTAGGTACATACCCAAAGAAAGTAAAAACAGGGCCTCAAATACATATTAATACAGAAATGTTATAGCATTATTCACAATAACCAAAAGGTGAAAAAATCCAAGTGTCTATCAACAAATGAATAGATAGGCAAAGTGTGGTACATGCACACAATGGGATATTCCCCAGCCATAAAAAAGAGTGAATTTAGGAGATATGCTGCAAACATGGAATTACCTTGAAAGCATTTATGCTTACTGACATAAGCAAGACACATATGGGCAAATATTGTATAATATCACTTTAAGAGATGACTAGAAATAGTAAATTCACAGAGATAGAAAGCAGATTAAGAGGGAGAAGGGGAATCATTGTTTATATATTAAATAAATAAATAGAAAAATATATGAAAAGGAATTCAACTTCACTAGTGTATTGCAAATTAATATATTGAGTTATCTTTTTTTCTCAAGAAAATGGAAGAAGATAAACAGATTGATAATATACACATTAGTGAAAGTTAAGGGGAATGGGTACTCATATTCAGTATTGTTTCTCAGCATGCCTGGTATATTTTGAAGCATATCACACTTGCATAACAAATAATTCTAGTTTCAGGAATCTATTATGGAAAAAATCACAAAGACATTCTCTGTGGCATTAGATAGGGGAACACTCTAATAACTGACATGTAATAAAGCAATTAAAATAATAAGATAAATCCATATAATTGGCATGGAAAAATCTCATTGCTGAGTGAAAATGCTGATGGCAGAATAAAAAAATATGATTCCATTTCCACTCTCAAACACTCAAAACAACAAAAAAGTATATATATATATACACACACACATATATAATTATGTATATATGTATGTGTATATATGTTTGTATATTTATAATATATATTTATACATGCATATGCATGCATATAATAATCATAAAGCGTCCTGGAAGAATTACACTGAAATGATAACAGCCAATACAAAAAAGAGTGTAATAAGGTGATAATAGCAAGGGATCATTTTGCAAATCAGTTATTTGAAATTTCCTGGAGAATGTTTCAAATGTTACTTTTATAATTAAAAAATAAGACTGTGGGACTATATGATTTTGAAATTAAATGAATTTTCCAGATTGAATTCTCCATAAGTTCAAGTGTATTTTCATGTGATTTATTTAGCTATTTGTAAACTTTGAAAACTAAATATACGACTGAAGATAAGAGTAAAATGTTTATCTAGAACTCTTGAGACAAGAGTCATTGAGGAAGAGTAGTATTTTCTATAGCCAACAATTAATATGTCAAGTGTTTATTTTAAATGCAAATACATTTACAAATATAAAGGAATATAAAGGTGTTACCTTTATATTTGTATGCACATATATTTACAAATATAAATGTGTTACCTTTTCTTTTGCCTTTTCTAATTTATGTTCTAAATTGTAAATGTAGCCGTAGTTATACATGTGGTATGGCAAGTCCATTTATATGAATGAACTTTGATGAATGTACTTTCCCGTACAGCTGGACTGCAGTATTGTATGCTACTAATGCAAATGTTTTTACAAGAGCGTTAAGTGCAGGTACCTGTTTGCCTTTCCTCTTTTTCACTTAGAACACAACCCTGTAAAATATTTAGTCTGTTTGACATCAGTTTTATTCTTCCATAAAGTCAGTATCTGTGGATTTTATCAGTGGTTTTAGGGTACTGGCCCTGCCCTTCGCCAATCATGTGACATTGGGGAAGCTACTTCACTTTGCTGAGCATGAGTTTTTCCAAATGTGAAAATAGGATTCTTTACCCATCACATAGAATTTTGTGAGCATCATATAAAATAATATATTTAAAGGACCTAGCAATGTATCTTACTGATTTTAGCAATTCAATCAATAAATAATTCACTTCCCCATTCCACTTTTTTATTACTTAGATTTTCTGTCACCCTCCCCATATGACTTAACTTTTCATTGAAAAAGTCTTTCATTTTTATAAATATTTCAAACAGAGCACTCCTTTCCATCAATGTTGCAGATGAACAATATATAGCATGTCATATGTGCTCTTTGGCTTCTCAAAGATGTGTTGTCGTGGCTGCCTCTTTGACATCAGAAATAATTTGATCTGGGCTATTTACATAAGTAGAGTCCCTTAGAAAGTCAGCATGATCTAAAGACTGATTATTAGGTAGTTGTGCATTTACAATAAATTATACTATGGTAATACAATTAAAGATTTGTGGACTATCTGAAATATGTTTGTATGTTTGTATGTATGTATGTTTTCTCTGCTTTATGTCTTTTCTTGTCTCTTTCTCATAAAATCTAGGAAGCTGATTAAAAAAATTAATTCATAAGACCTGAAATTTACAAATAGAAAGTCAGAAAAATGCAAATATTATTTATTATAATAATACTTTTCTAAAATTACACATACTGCATAATCAACAGTACATTTCACAGTCTAACTAATAATTTATGATATTAGCAATGTGCTGTGTTTGAATGCATTTATTACATTTGTACTTTGATATTTCTGCAACTTCTAATTTTTTTTACTTTATTTTGTATATTTAATAATTGAAAATATAAACAATTAAAAACTAAAAAGTAAACACAGATGAATAAATATATACATTTCTCGATTAAATGTAATGGATACATATAAATTTTTTTTTTGAATCAAACAGTGTTACACAATATATTTGGTTCATAGTAACGCATTCATACAATATTTGTCCTTTTGTGTATGGTTTGCTTCGCTCAACATAATGTCCTCCAGGTTCATCCATGTTGTCATGTGCTTTACGACTTCATTTCTTCTTACAGCTACATAATATTCTATCGTGTGAATAGACCACAGTTTTTTTATCCATTCATCTGTTGATGGACACCTGGGTTGTTTCCAACTTTTGGCAATGGTGAATAATGTTGCTATGAAAATTGGTGTGCAGATGTCTGTTCGTATCACTGCTCTCAGTTCTTCTGGGTATATACCCAGTAGTGGTATTGCATGGTTGCGTGGTAAGTCTATATTCAACTTCTTTAGGAACTGCCAAACAGTCCTCCATAGTGATTGTACCATTCTGCATTCCCACCAACAGTGAAGAAGTGTTCCTATCTCTCCACATCTTCTCCAACACTTGTAGTTCTCTGTCTTTTTTATAGTGGCCATTCTGATAGGTGTGAAATGATATCTCATTATAGTTTTGATTTGCATTTCCCTAATCATGAGTGATGTTGAGCATTTCTTCATGTGTTTTTTTGCCATTTGTATTTCTTCTTTGGAGAAATGTCTATTCAAGTCTTTGACCCATTTTTAAATTGGGTCGTTTGTCTTCTTATTGTTGAGTTGTAACATCACTTTATATATCCTGGATATTAAAACCCTTATCAGATATGTGATTTCCAAATATTTTTTCCCATTGAGTTGGCTGCCTGTTCACCCTTCTGACAAAGTCCTGCGAGGTGCAAAAGTGTTTAATTTTGAAAAAGTCCCATTTATCTATTTTTTCTTTTGTTGCACATGCTTTGGGTGTAAGGTCCAAGAAACTACCACCTACTACAAGGTCTTGAAGATGTTTCCCTACATTTTCTTCTAGTAGTTTCATGGTCCTGGCTTTTATATTTAGATCTTTGATTGATTTAGGGGGTGAGATAGGGGTCCTCTTTCATTCTTTTGGTTATAGACATCCAGTTCTCCCAACAACATTTGTTGAAGAGACTGTTTTTTCCCATTAGTGTGGGTTTGGTAGGTTTGTCAAAAACTTGTTGACTGTATAGGTGAGGGTATATTTCTGGGTTCTCAATTCTATTCCACTGATCAATATGTCTATCTTTATGCCAGTACCATGCTGTTTTGACCACTGTAGCTTTGTAATATGTTTCAAGGTCAGGCAGTGAAATTCCTCCCACATTGCTCTTCTTTTTCAGAATGCTTTTGGCTATTTGGTGCACTTACCCTTCCAGATGAATTTGTTAATTGCCTTCTGTAATTCTGTAAAGTAAGCTGTTGGGTTTTTGATTGGTATTGCATTGAATCTATAAATCAGTTTGGGCAAGACTGACATATTCACGATATTTATTCTTCCAATCCATGAACACGGAATCTCTTTCCATTTGTTTAGGTCTTTTAAAATTTCTTTTAGCATTGTTTTGTAGTTTTCTCCATATAGGTCCTGTACTTCTTTGGTTAAATTAACTCCTAGGTATTTGAGTCTTTTTGTTGCTATTGAAAATGGAATTTTAACCCTGATTTTCTCCTCCGGTGGTTCAGTACTAGTGTACAAAAACACTAATGATTTTTGTGTGTTGATCCTGTATCCTGCCACTTTGCTGAACTCATTTATTAGTTCACGTAGCTTTGTTGTGGATACTTGAGGATTTTATAAGTACAGGATCATGTCATCTGCAAACAGTGAGAGTTTTACTTCCTCTTTTCCTATTTGGGTGTGTTTAATTTTTTTTTGTTCTCTAATTGCTCTAGCTAGAACTTCTAGTACAATGTTGCATAACAATGGTGACAGTGGGCATCCTTGTCATGTTCCTGATCTTAGATGGAAAGCTTTCAACCTTTCCCCATTGAGTATGATGTTGACTGTGGGTTTTTCATATATGCCTTTTATCATATTGAGGAATTTTCCTTTTATTCCTATCTTTTGAAGTGTATTTATCAAAAAAAGATGCTGGATTTGTTGAATGCCTTTTCTGGATCTATTGAGATGATCATGTGTTTTTTTTCCTTCAATTTGTTAATGTGGTGTATTACATTGATTGATTTTCTTATGTTGAACCACCCTTGCATACCAGAAATAAATCCCAATTGGTGTGATGTATGAGTCTTTTGATATGTTGTTGGATTCGATTTGCAAGTATTTTGTTGAGAATTTTTGCATCTATGTTTATTAGAGAGATTGGTCTGTAATTTTCTTTTCTTGTGGATTCTTTATCTGGCTTTGGTATTAGGGTGATGTTGGCTTCATAAAATGTGTTGGGTAATTTTCCGCCCTCTTCAATTTTTTGGAAGAGTTTAAACAGGATTGGTGTTAATTCTTTTTGAAATGCTTGGAAAATTCACCTGTGAAGCCATCTGGTCCTGGACTTTTCTTTGCTGGGAGATTTTTGATGACAGATTCAATCTCCTTAATTGTGATTGGTTTGTAAAGTTCTTGTATTTCTTGTAGCATCAGTGTAGGTTGGTTGTGCATTTCTAGAAATTTCTTCGTTTCTTCTAGGTTGTCTAGTTTGTTGGCATATAGTTTCTCCTAATGTCCTCCTATGATTCTTTTTATTTCTGTGTGGTGATTTGTAACTTCCCCCCTTTCATTTCTGATTGTATCTATTTGCATCTTTTCTCTTTTTTTCTTTGTTAGTCTAGCAAGGGGTTTTGTCAATTTTATTGATCTTCTCAAAGAACCAGCTTTTGGTTTTGTTGATTTTCTCTATGTTTTTCTGTTCTCATTTTCATTTATTTCTGCTCTAATCTTTATTATTTCTTTACTTCTTTTTGCTTTGGGATTGGGTTTGCTGTTCTTTTTCTAGTTTCTCTAGTTGTTCAGTTAAATCTTTGAGTTTAGCTCTTTCTTGTTTTTTAATATAGGCATTTAGAGCTATAAATTTCTCCCTCAAGACTGCCTTTGCTGTATCCCACAAGTTTTGATACATTGTGTTCTCATTTTCTTTTGTCTCAATATATTTACTGATTTCACTTGCAATTTCTTCTTTGACCCACCGATTATTTAGGAGTGTGTTGTTCAGTCTCCACACATTTGTGAATTTACTTTTTTCCTGTCCAATACTGATTTCTAGTTTAATTCCATTATGATCTGAGAAGGTAATTTGTATAATTCCAATCTTTTTATATTTATTGAGAGCTGAATTTGACCTAACATGTAGTCTATCCTGGAGAAAGATCCATGGGCACTTGAGAAAAATGTATAACCTGCTAAGTTTGGATGCAGTGTTCTGTATATGTCTGTTAGGTCTAACTTGTTTATCATATTGTTCAAGTTTTCTGTTTCCTTGTTGATCTTCTGTCTAGTTGATGTGAGTGGGGTGTTGAAGTCTCCAACGATTATTGTAGAAATGTCTATTTCTCCCTTCAGTTTTGCCAGTTTGTCTCATATATTTTGGGGCACCCTGGTTAGGTGCATAGATATTTATGACTGTTATATCTTCCTGGTGGATCATCCCTTTTATTAATATATAATGGCCTTCTGTATCTCTTATAACTTTTTTGCATTTAAAGGCTGTTTTGTCTGATATTAGTATAGCCAGCCCTGCTCTTTTCTGGTTACTATTCTCGTGGAGTATATTTTTCCAACTTTTCACTTTCAGCTGGTTTGTATCCCTGGGTCTAAGGTGAGTTTCTTGTAAGCAGCATATGGATGGCTCATGTTTTTTTATCCACTTTATCAACCTGTGTCTTTTGATTGGGGAGTTTAATGCATTCACATTCAATGATATTATTGTAAATGCACTATTTACTTCCTCCATTTTATTCTTTGGTTTTCATATGTCATCTTGTTTTTGTCTCCTTTTATTCATTTGGTTATCCTTTCTGCTATTCTTTCTTGTATACTCTCCTCCAATCCTCTCTCTCCTGTCTTTTTCTTTCAGGTTCTAAGGCTTCCTTTAACATTCCCTGTAAAGGTGGATTCTTTTTTGCAAACACTCTTAGTTTCTGTTTGTTTGTGGATATTTTATACTCACCTTCATATTTGAAGGACAGTTTTGCTGGATAAAGAATTCTTGGTTGGCAGTTTTTCTCTTTCAGGTTCCTAATTGTATCATACCACTGTCTTCTCGCCTCCATGGATTCTGAAGAAAATCTGCACTAAGTCTTACTGGACGTCCCTTGTATGTGATCGTTTGCATCTCTCTTGCTGCTCTGAGAATTTTCTCTTTCTCTTTGACATTTGACATTCTAAGCAGTATGTGTCTTGGTATAGGCCTATGGTTTATTCTGATTGGGGTATGGTATGCTTCTTGGACATGTGAGTTCATTTCTTTCGTGAGAGTTGGGAAATTTTCAGCTCTTATTTCCTCAAATACTCTTTCTGCCCCTTTTCCCTTCTCTTCCCCTTCTGGAATTCCTACGGCACATATGTTGCTGTGTTTTGTGTTGTATGCATCAAATGTGTTTTTGACCTCACCTATTGTGTCTTTCATTCCCATGAACTTTGTTACTTTTCTGTTCAGGATTTCAAATTGCTCTTTGCGTTTGCTCAACATCTTCTTGATGTCATTTATCTCTTTATCTATATTGTCTTTCGTCTCATTAATTTGATTTTGGAAATTTGTGCTCATCTTACTGATTAGTTCTTTCAAATTTTGCAGCTCTTCTAGGACTTTGATGTATTCCTTTTCTTGGGCCATGTATTCTATTTTCTTCGTATGGCTTGTAATTTTCTGCTGGTGTTTAGGCATCTGGTTAGGATGTAGTTTACTCAGATGCTCAATCTCTTTCTCCTTTAGGGATTTATTGGCAGGAGGCTGTGAGTTACCATAGCTCTTTGATTTTTGGCGTGACCTGGATTGTTAGGATTATCCTGTTGGTTGCTCAAAACTTGGCACTGGACACAGTAATTGGTTGTAGAGTCACTTCCTAGAGCCTTGGGCAGGGAGATTATAGAGGCCAGGAAAAGCCTCTCCTACTTATGTGCACTTCCTTGGTTTGCCAGAAGATGGCACTCTTTGGCAGCCCTCAATTCAATGCCTGGTCAGAGTGTATTTGCTGTGACACAGACCAGATCAAAGTGATAGAGCTTCCTGTCTGAGGGCAAAGAGCCTTGTAATTCAAACTTTCTAAGAAAGTTCTCCAGTCTTCTCTGGCAGTCCCCTCCCTTTTCCCAGCTAGGAAATATTTCCACTCCCCTCTGAGTCCTCAACAATCAGTCCCTGTTAGTAGAGGAGGAGATTGGGAAGTTTGTATATCTTTAGCCTCTAGCAGGCTCCAAGGCAAACAATGGCACAGCCCCACCCAGCCTGGAAGGGCTCTCGGGGCAGGGCAGACCAAACCTGTGAGTCAAAAGCCTAGTCAGCCCCAGTGTCTCTCTCCCCTCTCCTGTGGAGTCCTCAACAATTAGTCTAGGCTAGAAGAGAGGGTGATTACGAGGGTTGGATTTCTCCAGTCCTTCATAGGCTCCCACGGCAAACCACCTTGTGGAAGGATCCATGGGGCTCCGCAGCCCAAATCTGCCGATCAGAACCTGAGTCAGCCTTAGGCTGTGTTCCTCTCTTTCCCCTTTCCTGGGGTGGTAGATTGCTGGAGCCCCTTATGTCTGTAGTCGCAGGCCCAGAGGCCCTAGAATTCTAAAGAGTGTGGGGGAGCATGCCGGCAGCAGCAGCCTCTGCTGGTTCCAACTCAGGGTTCTGTTGTCACGATTTCCCTCTTTTGTCCCTCTTGCTTCTGGGTGGTGTGCAGCCTTCACCTGCTGTCCTCAACACTAGAAGATCTTTTTTGGGACTGTTTCAGCCTGTCTTCTATCTATTTTTCTGGAGAAGAGATTCCCGTGTCTTACCAGTCTGCCCCAACTTCTAATTTTAAACCTCCTAAGTTATTTTATCATTTGTTTTCCTCCTTTTATTGGATAATACAACTTCATTTTATTCTCAATAAAAATGAAGAAAAATGGAAACTGATATACTTCTCTATTTTATGTAGGTCTTTTTTGGGGGGGGCGTAGGCAAGGGAGTAAAGAGTTTATTAAGAAACAGCAAAAGAGTGCATAATCCTAGACACGTATTGTGAGCATGCTACAGAATGAGTCACATGCATGGGGGCCCCAAGTTAGGCCTTTTTAAGACTTTTACTCCTCCCCTTTCCTAATGTTGGGGAGGGCCCCAGCTGTTTGCTGTTCTGATTGGGTTCTCCAGCTGTTGGCTCTCAGGGGACCAATAGAGAGGCCTTTTTTTTGGGAGTTAACTGGGGCTTCCCTTTGACCCCAGAAAGAGTTCCAAATGGGACCTCATGCCAGGGTCTTGTAGGGTCATTCCAGCTTTTTTTTAGTAGTAGCCTTCCCCTCAGGCGGTTTCTGGGAAGAGTCTCATGGCATGTTGTCTGCTGGGTCCCAGCTACCTTCCTTCATTCCCTATGCTAACCTGCCTCAACTCTCCCCCTGCCCCCCAAAGAATTTATACCCTTATTCTTAAGGGGAAGCTGAAGGGTAATGGTCTTTCTTCTGTAACTGATTCCTGCCTGACAGAGTATAAAACCCTCTGGTTGTTCTATTGAATTTGAAGGAAGACTGGCCCAGCACCATGGTTGGAACTAGATAAAAATCCCCACATGATTAATGTCTTTTTTTTGGAAGACATTGATTCTGGAAGAAATAGACTTAGTTAGAATTTAAGATACATGGTCTTAACAAAAGGATAAGGAAGATGGTGGTAAATGGACCCAAAAAGGGGTCCAGCCATGACATACTGGACTATAAGAGTAAGAAAAACCAAGTGCCTTCAGAGGCTACATCCTCCCAAATTTGGTGGGAAACAGTATTCTTCCTTGAGTTCTTTTATGCTGTTGGTTTACTCTAGGGAGAAATTGTGGTAGACCTGTTGAGTTTGGTATAAATTGCCAACCCAGTTCCCACAACAGTAATTATGCCCAGGACAGCTAAGAGAGGTATGAGAGGCACTGCCCTAGATATAAAATCACAAAGACAATACAGGCAACAACAAGACAAGTAAATGGTAAGCAAAATAAAGACAGTACTTAAGAGAGCCATTCCTTTATCTTATAGGCACATCCATTAATTACCTAGAAAATGAATGAAGTTTGCCAAGACTTTTAGCATGTCCAATATCCTTCCGCATATGATATAGAAGAGATTGTAGTTAATTCTTTTTTAAGGAATACAGCAGCAGAGGTCTTCCTTTTTAGGAATTCTACGTGCTAACTCACATTTGCATCCCTCCTTTCCCACCTTGAAACTCCCCATTCCAAATGCCATTGTCAACCTGAAAAAGAAATATCAAATATGTCTTTAATGACAATAGGTTTCCTTCCTTTCTATTTTCTCTGGGTGACTGAAGTGTTTGTGATGGACAGAATTTAATATAAGTCCCAAATGACCACATTCAGTCCCAATTTAAGTGTCATTATTTGATGCCTAGGGATAGTCAGCACAATGGACTCGGGGGGTTCAGAATATAATTTGTTCTTCACAGGTATTGTTATTAAGCTCATGTACATATGTACAGTGGCAAGAGGAAGGTATTGTATTATCAGCCATTCCTTTAATATGGAGTGGAAATAAGTTCTCTCCAGTGAAATAATTCTTCTAACAAATCTCCTCCAGTTAGAATATATTTCTAGACATACCATTTAAGTGGAAACTTATGAGGACCCTGCTGTATTTTGGGCTGGTTTTCTTGAGCACTATAGGGACTGATAACGAAATAGAGACTTAGTCTAAGCTCAAGCTACAACTTCTGAAATGTGATTTAAAGTAATTACTCAGGCTTACATTGACTACACCCCATTTCACTCTGGAAGGGAAAGCTATTTTCTGCATTTTTCCTGAATTACTACCACACCTCACAAATAGGGACTAATAGCAAACTTCAGTCCTATTCTAGAGTAACAATAATAGTAATTCCAATAATACCTAAAATGGAGTGTTTATTATGTCACATAATGTCTACATCTGCATATAAATCCATTTAATTCTTACAGCAACCCTAGAAAGTAAGTACCTTATTATTAACTTTCTACAGATGAGAAAACTGTGGCACAGATAGTTTAATAATTCATCCACAGTCATAGAGCTAGCAAGTGCCAAAGTTGAGATACTAACCAAGGCATTACGATTCTAGAATCTGGTTTTTAACCATTATGCTATACTGAAGAACTGGGGAAAAGTTATCTATCAGTGATTCCACAAATTTATTCTCTCCTCCTAATAAGAGGCTCCTTCTCTGCTCCTATTTGCCTGTGGTCAGAGCAACTGAGCTTTAAGATTCAGTGCCTCTAGGCTTGGGATATTTATCTGTCAAGTTGCAAGCAACAGAAACTAACTTTTGCTAATGTGAGCAGAACAGTATTTTGCTGAAAAGATACTGTATATGTGACAGCATTGTTAAAAATGTCTGAGAACCAAATTAAGAAAACAAAAACAGATAAGAACAAGCATGTGGCTCTCCACTGCCCTGACAGAAGTTTTGCTATGTGACTTGCTAAGGGGCACATAGAAGCAAACAGAACCATAACCAAATGATCTGATACTGTAAGTTCAGCAAGTTTATATCTCCAAGGAAAAATGAATTTGAATAGGTAGCCCTGCTTCCACCATTGATACTCAATGCTTAGTCCCCAATCCTGGCACCACTGCCATGGTTTCTCTAGAAACAGGATTTGCTGTTGCCATAGCTACAGCCATCATGGATTTTCCACTGCTCATGTTTCTTTAGTTCCTGATTCAATGTCTGGGAGAAAGACATGCGATTTTTGGAGTCTAGGACTGGCCTTTCTGCCTTACTTACAAGTGTACCTAGGAAAGCAAGTATCTGGCTTTTCAGGTTTCATGGTACAAAAAATTTTCTTCCTCTCATCGAAACTTCTATTGAAGAACTCAAATACCAACAAAGGAACTCATCAGATGCTGAAGAAACCTCAAGATGTAAATGGTCTCCATTAAGGCAAGTTGGATTATCTCTCTCTTCTTCTTTATCTTTCTCTCCTTGAAGATGTACGATTAGAGGATTAGAACTGGAGAAGAGAAATAGGAAGATAAGAATTCAACCTCAGATGAAAATTTCATTATTCATTCCAGACTTAAAATTTACAAAGCTCACACAAATATCCCTATATGAAACCTGTGTTTATTTCTATTCAGAATCGATATGACAGGGGAGAGGAATGATAATCAGCAAACCTCAAAACCCAAAACATGTACTGTCTGGCAATGCAGTCTAGGGGTTTTGACTTTTAGCTCAGGAAAGGAAACACGGAGGCAGTCCCTCTTAGAGTAGCTATTTCACACTTTGGTGCTTAGTTTTGCAGTACAGAAACTTTATTTTATCTATTTTTTCCAAATATGTTCATTTCTATCAGGGAAAGATTCACATAAATAAAACTCTGACAAGACAGATATATAACACATAATGCCAATACATTAATTTTAAGATGTTCCTTTCTAGGAGCAGAGTATTCTCTCTTATTACAGTTCCTTAAGGACCAAATAGCAATCAAAGATTGCTTGATGTGATTGACTCCTTTGATTGGATAACACAACTGTCATTTGCCATTAATTTCTCTCTTGCTGATTCCAACTCTAGTGGCTTTATTACCATGTTTTGAATTAGAGATGGCCATGTGAACCAGATCTAAACAAGTAGTTGCCATTAAAAGTCTGGAGTCCCTTGTTTCTGAGAATGCTTTTGCTTAACTGATAAAAGAGACTATTTTGATGGCATTGCTCCTTCCCTTTTATCACTGTCTTCAATGCCTCAGAAACAGTATTTTCTGTTGCCACAACTGCATGTGAAACTTTAGCCATCATTCTGTAAGCTTGAAGTAACACTATAGGAAAGAAAAAAACAATATATTAAGGATGGTAGGGCAGTAATATAGAAAGAGTCCAGTTCCTTGAATACAAAGTTCAGCAGTTGAATAAATATCTACATATACAGTATTTGTTAATTTAACACTAAATATCTTTAAGTTTCAAGCCACCATTAGTGAGATGTTTTGTTAACTGAAACCACAAGCATTCCCCATTGATACAATTGGTGAGCATGAAATCATATAAGGGATTATAAAAAGTTTTATGAGTAGAAAGTATATTTGACACAACGGAAACCCAATGAAATATTCTTATCCCACAATAGAGGATATTTCTTTAGCAACAAAATTGCCCCTATAGCTTTAATTCCAGTGTATTTTGTGAGTAGACAGCATTGAATAGACTATGACTTTTGACTGTGTAAGCTCATTTTCCATAATTTTATGCTGGTCATCTATTGCAGAGACAAATTCTCATTTCTAGTTATATTGCTTTTTTTTTTTTTTCTGATAAATCTGTGTCTTTTATGTTCAGGTTTTGACATTATTAGTCAGTCTCTTGATTATAATGGCATCTTAAGCTACTACTTTGAGGGTTGGAGTCTGATTTTGCAACTAATTAGTAGTTGATCTTAGACAATTTATTTAACTAGAGCTTTATGAATCTATATCTTAAATTATATCTTGGATATTTGATTTCTGTACCATATGTGAAAGATTCTACTAGCATTGCAATATTTTAGGTTTTTCTCAAAATAAAAGTATTCTATTTCAATAAACAGTTTGCACATTTTTAAGTTTCTTAGATTTGTTAACTCTTGCCTACATGATTTTCTCTTTAGGAAGAAGCTAACAAGTTAACAGACTCTCCATTAAAGAGGAAAACAAAATTTTTAATGAATATTGTGGGAATTTGCTAATTTAAAAACCAAATTTAGAAGTCAGTATGAGTGAGAGTAAAGATACATCGAAGGATTTATGCAAAATATCACTTCTACTGTTCTCAATATATCCCCAAAAGCTTAAATATACAGGAATTCAGTTAACTTTAATACTTTTTTTCCTCTTGAAAAGGAGAGAAATAGTAATGCTTTTTTTCAGAGAATATTATCTGTAATAAATGGCACTTAAAACATAAGGTTGCTGGTAATGGGGTTATAAATGATCACATTATTTAGGCTATTCAGTGCAAAGCATGACTCATGTACATATAAGATGTTTAGAGGGGACTAACTTGGTGCTTAATTGATATCTAAATTTTAGTGAGGTTGAAAAATGCATTTCTATTTCTATCTTAAATGTTGTCATTTTGGTCAATGTAGAATATGCTGGATATTTAGATTTTCAGCCTGCTTTAACTTCTTGGTAGTGAAATAAATAGCTAGAATTTCTTCTCTTAATGTTTATACATATCCAGTACTTAATTATTTAAATTCAATTTAAAGCTTGATAATTTAAGCAGACAAATTAGGCTATTCAAAAGTAAGTCTGATTACATGATCATCAGAAGGTAATATTGTATGCAGCTTGGTACAACCCATAAAATAATTCTTTATAAAGGAGCTGAAACTTTAATTACATGTGTATATCATTTCATATTATGATCTAAATTATTATGCTCTCCTTCACATACAGTTCCAATTTAGTTTCAGTCTCAGCTAATGGTCCTTTCATTCATTTTTTAATGTTTCCCAATTTTAAATTTGGTCCTTTGTCATATTTAGTATTAATGTGTTATATAGGCATGTGTTTATTTTTGCCCACCTTACTTTGAAAAGGTATATAATATTACCATAATTTTCTTTCACAAAGAAATTGAATAATAATCAGAGGAGACATTTGGAAACTGTAATAAGGACTGACTCCATTTTTGATGTTTGATTCTTACCACCTTTCAAGTTCCACCACTCCCCCTTCACCTTTTATTCCACATCTGGGTAGCTGATTGAAAAAAAAAAACAGTCCAGTGCTGTCTTCTTTCAAGTTCAAAATTAAAGCCCTGACCCATCCCAATCCCAACCCCAACTCCTAATTACTACCAAAGTGAAAGCCTGTCTCCTTTTGGACCAACTTGGGAAGCTACCCTGCTCTTCCAATAATAACAGTAATAATAATAGTAATAATAATAATATCATGAAAGGTAATAAACTTTTTCATACCCTCTTGGTGTGTGTGTGATGTCATTAGTCTCAGTATCTGAAGACTGGGTGGGGTGTCAGTCCTTTCTCAGTGAGTTGATCACAATTGGCCCCTTGAACAAGATGTCTAGAAACATGGCCACCATGACTGGAGGTCTTTATTTTCTTGCTGTTGTCTTGCTAACTCCTGTGAGTATGCTCTTTGACCTGTGTTACCTGGTTCTGCATTTGCTGGGTCCTACTGAAACTCTGTTACAGATTTAACCATACTAAGTCAGATAATTGGCAGTTAAGGACAAGACTTAGATTCAGCCCTCCCTAAAGTAGCCCTGAATCATGTGTCTCTTTCCAGACCTATCTGTGTGTCTCAGACAAAATTGTGTGTCTCAGTTCCACTATCATCCATGATTGATGCTAAGCTTAGGGAAGGGCTCTCGCTCTGAGAGTGTCTGCTATGTGTCTCAACCAGGCACTGGCTTCCATTCTATAAAGTGCTTAGAGGAAGCACTGACCCTTTTTGCAATATTCAGGCCCACCAGATGGTTGTTTATGTAGAGGAAGAGCAGTTGCCATGTGGCATGCTGAGGTCACACTCCTATAAGCAGTGGGCTCATTAGCACACTACAAAATGCTTCTGTTGCTGCCATCTACGCTTCTGCCACCAAAATAGATTGCGATCCTCAAGGTTTTAGGGCAAAATCCCCACAGGATCCCTATTACACGGCCAAGTGTTAATTAGAACCTGACTTAAGCCTGGGGTCCTTAACTTCTATAAATCAATCACTGCTATGGAGGAGATGTCTAACCTCCTCTCATACCTTGTAGAGTTTCTGGACCAACCATGATGGCTATAAGTTGCATAATGAACTTCTGGTGCAAGAAACTACCTTCATTGGACCTGCATTACACACTATTAAAGCAGCAAGTACTGTTGGCCTGCTGGGATTTCACAAGCCCTGAGCCCATGACTCTCCATTTCCAGTTGCTCATTTATGACTTGGATCATGAAAGCAGTTCCCTGCAAGCTTGACACAGTAACTGAAGTCTCCTTGCTAAAATGAGAAAGGTATCTACAGGATAGAGCCAAACCTGGGTCTTCTATCATATCTCCTCTGCAGGGGGAGGCCTTCCCTGTCCTCAGTCCATTATCAGATATCATGATACTGTTGGAGGTCTCCCCTTTCCCAAACACTTTGGATAACTGGGGAGCATCTTGGGATTAACTGAGTGAATAGGAAAGGGAATTTGTATACTTCATGGAAGGTAGCATCAACATCATTTGTGGTAGAGCTTGCCAGAAAGCTGTTGCTTTTCATCACTTAATGGGATGTTCTTGATCAAGGATGTAATGAAGGGTTAGCACAATTGGATGAACTTCAGGAAGTCATCTTAGCCCTGGATGTCCTGGTAACAACTGGCCCCATCTATACAATTTTATAGACTCTTGTGCTATTGCCAATGGTCTGACTGGCCTGGCCAATGACAGCAACAATTTCATGTTTGAAGTTGCCTCCTTTGGGGAAAAGAACACTAGGAAAATTGCCTCAAAATATAAATAAAGGTAACGCATGCCTCTACATATTCTAAAGCCACTCCACAGGCCTCATCAAGATGTTCCTAATAAACTTCGTGTCCTAAACATTACTGATAGTAACCAAGGCATTCATTTAATTTCTCCAAATATGCAATGTTGGGCTCTTGAATAAGGCATTCAATGGAACTTTCACCTCCCTTATCAGCATCAGGCTATAGGCTTCATAGAGCATCATAATTACTTATTTAAAGAAGTTCAAATTCAGTTAGATGAAACATGCCACATTTCGGTCATCAAGCATCAGGGGTGAATTGTAATAAAAAGTCCGACTTAATTTTTGATGTTTGACAGCTGACAGCGTTCAAACCTCATGACCTCCCCCCACCCCTTCATCTGCCCCACACCTGGGAAACCTTATAGGAAAGATTGGGTGTTCTCTGCTTTGGTGCTTATGAAAGGTCGAAAGCATGCGAGTACTGGCCAGGATGTGGGAACATTCGCTCCAGCCCCATTCCTGAACCACCACACAAGACTCTTTAACTCTTCTTTCAGTCTCTTTGATCTGCCCTTTCAGGTCATTTCAAGTGGAAAGCCACCCTGCTTTCCACTAAAAGCCTTATGATGCTCTTCATAGCACACATGGTGCATGTGTGGCATCATAAGTCTTGAGATCCTTATCAAATTTGCTTGGAGGCATCCATCCTGCCTCTGTAGGGTGGCCACAACAGAAATGTTGTGCATCAAATTTCATTTCTTCAATCACTCCTGCTTGGTTTGCCTCACCATGATGGAACTGGAACTGAGGTATTCCTTTTGACTTTAGAAGACTCCTACATTTTTCTTAGAAGCAGATTGGCCTGGAATAAGCCCCTTCTCCAAAGGGTCATTGAACTTCTTGTGTGACAGGCAAGTTCTAGACAGTGGAAACACAGAAGATGATTTCATTATTTTTATGGACCATACAGAGAAAAAAAGGAAAATCAGTTCTCTCAAAATATTCTAAGCAATAGCCACAATGGTTATCTGAGCATCAAAGCAATTAGAAAGATTCCAATATTACTGACACGCACAGATTGCTGTTTAACAACAACAAAAAATAGTGTTATTGCCCTTTTGAAAAATCACAAAAAAATTATGCTTGGAAGAGAAGATACAGTTTGCAAATGTCTCTTTCTATACTATTAAAATGGTTGATACTTATTTCATTGCTTACTTTGGTTCTAAGTGCATTGGAAAGAAGACTGGAGGCATTATTTTTTTTCTTTCAAATTACAGTACTGAGTAGTACAAATATGGTGATTACACAATAATCACTTATATTAATAAATTTCTGACCCTTAGAAATTAACATACATTTGCATGTCTATCTTTAGAATCAGTTCCATCCATCAGTTAATTACTAATCAACTAGTTCCCATGGGAACTCGACAGCATAAAAAATTCAAGGGAAAATAATAAGTCAAATGAAATTTGTTTTTAAACAATGGAGAAATACAATGAAGACATAAGGTTATAACCATGTTTTAGAAGGTTTTGGATGTTTTCCAGTCACAAATTAGGGTGTGAATAATGCCCTTCACCACCACCCAAATGTGTCCCAAAATGCAGCAATCGGGACCATTTTCCAGTTACATATCCCATTCTCTAATAGTTCTAGAAAGATCTGGGTGATGAGCAGTGTCCTGAAAGACACTCCTGCTGGTTTTTGCCTTACTATGATGGAACAGAACCTGAGATATTCTCCTTGAGTTTAGAGGACTCCTAAGTTTCTTTTAGAAGCAGAGTATTCTGGAATGAGCCCCTTCTCCAAAGAGCTGTGGAACTTCTTATGTGACAGGCAAGTTCTACACAGTGCAAACTCAGGCAAACTTAAGAAATTTGCTTGCTGAAGCATTGTTAGCCGTGTACTGATGCTCTTGCATTGCAGCTTCAGTTGAAACTATAACCAAGCGTGCAAGACAAAGAGCTGGGCCAGGCTTTTGGTTCAGGCCATTTCCTTCACTTCTGCTATGAATTGATGATCAAACTACAGGAGTTCTTCAAGAGGTAAAATAATATTTTTTACCCCACTTCAGGGTGATGTTCTGCCAAGTAGCACCTCGTGCCCAAACTTAAATTCCTAATATTAAAAACAACTCTGGATTTACTCACACTGCCACATTTTCAGGTAGATTAAATGAGGTGTCTGACCTAGAATAACCATTGCTATCCCTACTCTGTGTAGTAATAATCCTGTTGGTCCTATCAATTTCTTGTCCCAGAGCAATTTGTTTTCTTAATTTTGTGGGCCTTTTATGCTTACCCAGTTAACCGAAAGAAGTTTTAATAACTTTGAATCTCTGGGAAATGGGATTAGGGTACATGTCTCTAATTTACCCACATGTTACCCAATACATTTCCATGGCCTTCTGTCATAAGTTTCTCTATCAGGAAACAAACAAACAAAAAAGGCAGTAGATACTTCAATGAATAGGCATTTAAACACCACCAATTAAACTGGATTCTGCTTTACAACCATATTGTAGATTGCCTCAAACATAGTCAATAAAATACATTGCTTACACATTGAAATTATTAATATGGATTTTTACTTTTGCATATATCTTTTTGTTGTTCAATTACTATTATTTACTGAGAAAATAGAAAAAATATATGAATATTTAATTTTTCTTATTTTTTTGCAAGTATGTTTTCTAGGAGACTAGGCTGTATGTTTGAAAAATTGCTACACATTCCTATTTCTAATTACCTCTAAATTGTTTAGATTCAAAGCTAAGCAGCAAAATGAATTCCCATCAAACCAAGCTTGATAGACTATATGATATTTGAAGAAAAAAGAATGATTTGTTTTTGGAAAAGATAAATATGTCAATAAGTCAATATCATCTACACTTACGAAGGCTGTCAAATAATGTTTTATTCAATGAAAACTATACTCTTTTTTTTTAAAATATAGTCTTTTATTTTTTATTTTTTAAAAGAAACTTAGATTACATAAATGTTACACAAAAAATATAGGGGATTCCCATATGCCCCACTCCCTAGCCATCCCACATTTTCCCACATCAGCAACATCCTTCATTAGTTTGGTACATTTGTCACAATTGAACACACCTTGGAGCATTGCCACTAAGCGGTGATTATAGTTTACACTCTCTCCCACACGTTTTTGCAAGTTATTACATGATATACAATGGCCTGTATCTGTCATTGAAATGTCATTCAGGATAATACCCAAGTCCCCAAAATGCCCCCCATCACACCTATTTTTCCCTATCCCTCCCCAGAATATACTCTTAAATTTATTTTTTCCAATTTTGCATGGCATTATTTGTTTTTAACTCTTTGCTTTACTGACATACATGCTATCATGTAAACTTCTCCAGGGAGTATTATGAATGAAATTGAGGTGACTAAAAGGAGAAAATATGATGTCTTAGTCAATACAAAATTTAAAAATATTGGGATTACCATGCAGCCTATGAAGCCACTGTTCTCCAACTGCAATTATGGATAGATTAGAAACTAGGTTTGTTTGGGTGTTTTTTGTTTTGGCTCTGGGAGCGTAATAATATTTCTGAAGAACATACCTACAGAAAGCATTGTTATTAGATGGCTGTTAACCTTAACTGAAAACCAGACAAATGAACTGATCAGAAACAAATGTTTGATGACTTATTTTCAAATATTGCTGTTTCTTCACTGTTATGCCATAATTAATTTATTTCTGCTTCTTTGAGAAGGAATTTTGTTTTTGCTTTTATGATGATATGGAATAAGGTATATTCAATCTGGCTTATATTTTCAATAACACTCTGAGTATAATGATTATCTATATATGTATATTTGCATATTTTCCTATATTTTCCTATAAAGTATAACTTTATAGATAATGATATTCTGATTTTTATTTATAGTTTGAGTTTATATTCTGAGTAAAATGAAGAAGTATCTCAAGTGTACTTTACAATTTCCTTCTGATCAATTTCTGTTAGTAAGATTTTAGTTTTAATGTCTCCATTAATGCTGTGTCCATAGCCTGTGTTGTTCTTTTCTCTATCTTCGCCTGTAGAATTTCTATTTAAGGTCCAGTTCTTATACTTGCAACTCCAGGAAATTTTCCCCAAGGCCCTCATTTGGAATTAATAATCCCTTATTTTATAGAATCTCATAGAACATATTTACTTTTATTGTAGAATATTTTATTCTCTCGTTTCTTTATGAACATGCCTGTGAATCATAGTGTTATCCTTGGACGATGGTTTATTTAGTTTTGAATCCCTCACATCACTCAACATACAAATTCACCACTCATAGTAAATACTTTCTAATAGTTGAGTGAAAATTAGAGTCAATGATACAAATGTTTAAGGAATTTCTTAATATTGAATAAAGGAAACCAGCATTTCTGTAGAAGTGATCATTGCAAATGCATCAAATTACAAATGGGGATCCGTAAACATAAGAATATATTTTTCCTCATTGATTCATCTTTATAGGCTAAAATAAAAGATGGAAGATAATGGGAAGTGAGCATGGTTACTAATATCACCTGTGCATATTTTAGTTCCTTATTCTAATTTGAAGTAAAGTTTTTATAAGATCCAGTATAATTGAAATCTCACCTGCAAAGCACAGCATTGCTGCATGATGTCAATAAATGTCAGGAATTAGCCCAGAAAAGCTAACTGTGGTTGGTTTTGTCCTTCTACATCTCTACTAATACAATTATTAAAGTTCTTGCCATAATTTCCAGTTTACTGTGTATGAGATCCTCTATACTAAAGACTGCCCTATTCAACTCTCAGCTTCCAACATCTAACAAATCTGGTGCATACTATATACTTGATACATGTTTGTAAAATGAACGGGTACCATTATTTGACTTTTAAGATTGTCTACAGACTGCAACTATAGGACTTATGCTTCTTGATAAAATTTGCCATCACATGTGATTTTAACAAAGCATTAAATTTATTTTGAATGAAAAATAATTTGGCTGAGAAGCTTAATTTTAGCTTTTGAAATCGAGATTAAAAGTACAGATAAAGTTGGTCTATAGGAATTTGCAAGGTTATCACAGTAATGATTTGGTTTGACAGCTGTGTTAAAACTCATTTTTTTCTGTTAATTACTTCTCACAAATTTAAAGACAAATTAACTGCTGGTGCTTTATGAACATTTCAAAGTAAAGTAACATCGGTTATATAGACAGATTAAAAGCAAACAGGAAAGCTGTAACTTCACTAAATTTTCATCTGCCTTCAAACAGAATGTTAACAATAATTTATGGCATTATAAATAATAAATATTATGATGATAATTATGATAACTAACAGTTTGTTCATACACTTTTCCTGGTTTCCCAGTGTATTAATTGTAACCTATCCGAAATTTTAGAAGGAAAAAGTAGTGGTAAATTATTTGCCAACTTTGCATAATAATTAGCTAGAGATTTAAACCCAAGTCTCTATGACTCTCCAATACCTGTGATAATAGATCTGCATTGCAACTGATTAATACTGAATTACATTGAATTCCTTACATTTTATTTACCAATATTTGGCATATTAGATCCATTACCATTCAAAGAATTTACCTTTGCTCTCTTTATACCCTAATGCCATGCTCTTCCAGGCATTTCATTGTCTAGAAGGACCTTACACTGCATCTAAGGTCCATAACAGTTTTATGAGCACTTTCCTTATTTTCTCAATTGGATGTGAAATATCTTTTCTGAACACTCATAATACATTTTTATTCTCTTATGGTACAAACCATATCCTATGTTGTCCTTTAGTTATTTTCATGATTGCCTCTCTGTCAATAGAATTACAAGCTTCTAGACCACATGAATTATGTCTTATCTTTGTATAAGATAGGACACTTGGCATAATAGAGTAATAATATCTTGTATTTGTAGAGCCCTGTGAAGCTTATAAAATATTTTTTTAAAATTTCCTGCTGATATAAAATAATTTTCTTGAAATTAGAGCTTCCCAAAATCAAATGGCTGCATCTAAAATGACTTGAATATAGAGTTCAATCAGCAGGCAGGGAATTGCATTGACTGACTTTTAAATTGTCCCCCCTGATATTCTAAAGCTTGATCCTCAGGTCAACTTTGTGAAGCAAACAGAACAGACTTTTACAAAACATATTTTTCCACTAGATTATTAATTTCCTAGATACAAAATATGAGTGCCTCAGAAATACTTAAATCTCTGATTACGATATTTATGTAGATTGTCCACTGATTGCTTTTGCCAATCATTGAAAGTAGTGGTTTCAAATTATTACAGTGGAGCCCAAGGAGAGAGTTAAATGCAAATGAAGCAGAAGGCACTACAGGGGGAGGCTCCAGGCCCCCACATTAATTTTGAAATGTTTTGCTTTACTTACTGAAAATACTTCTTTGAAATATAGTTTCTTCAAGAGGGAAAAGGATGAAAGGAAGGAGGAAAGGAGAGTAGAAGAAAGAGAAAGGAAGGAGAGGGAAAGGAAGGAAGGAATACCCTGATCTAAGGAATTAGAGACATAAAAAAGAATATAAAACTGCATGAAGTTTCCTGAAAAATGTTGACATGAGAAATTAAAACTACTTCACACACATAGTTCAGATAAACATGTAAATAAGGAATCAAAAATAGGTGTTCCACATAAGAAATTTGTATATACATATATTTTCCTTTTTTCTAATGTTGGAAATGAGGGTAAGGAAAAAATAATTATTTCTCAATCGTTTTCAGGCAAAACAGGTTGAAGAAAGGGACCAAATTGGGGAATCTAAAAGTTAACTTATTTGCCTTTTCTGACTGCTTTTTCATTGTCAGGGAATAAATAAAAGATTTGTACTACATACTGTTTTATAAACATGTTAAAATCTATGCTATGAGGATGTATCAGAAATTCAATTCCTTAAATTACAGAAAAGAAATAAAATATCCTGACCTTTAGAGTGTTCCCTCATTTTTGAGTGACAAGTCATTTCTTTTGGTTATTTCATCAGAGCTTTATATGCTTTAAGTTTATTATATGAAGATTTAGCTTCTTAGTCATTTTTAATGGGGCTATTTCTTGCACAGTTATAAATGGTGAATAGTCACATTTAACCTGAACTTGGGGTTTGAAGTTTGTGAGATGACACAAGAGAAATGGGTGAACTATATTTAACCAAATACTGAGACACCTAGACTTGTTTGTAAGACCTCCAAAGAGAAGGTCTACTTTGAAGGTCTTTAAAGGTCTTTTTTGAAATGCCTACCAAGAAACAATACAGAGTTGTGGCTAGGAGCGTTTATCCTGGAATAGGATTGTCTTTGTTCTCTAATTCTACATTTTACTAACTTACTTAACCACTCAATGCTTCTATAAAGATGATAAAAATATGCCTTTCATAGATGTATTGTTGATTAAATGAGACAAGCCATGAATACAGTTATAATAATGCTTTATATGTAACAAATGCTTGGAAAATGCTAGTTGATATTATTATTATAATATGCATTAGTGTAAAGAAACGAATGCTTGCAAGGATAGTACCCACTGTTTTTCACGGCAACACTTTTGTAACTTTGTGTTGAGAAGTTGCAGGAAGCTTGCACATAAATATATCTTCACAGGGGTAAAAAAAAAAAAAAAAAAAAAAATCATATAAAACTGAGCTAGAATTCCAGATCATCTTCACCTTAAACAATTTTTAAATCAGTTTCTCATGTAAATGAGAAAAAAAATAGGGTTTGGTGCGGTGTGAATGAAAAATGGATGCAAAGCTTTTTATTATAGGATGTGAAGATGTTAATTACAAAAGGTTATCCTTCTAATTAGAGTAGTGTAGTCTGACTCGAATTTGGCAGCCTTAAGCCCCACCCCCTTCCACGACCCATTCTGTCTCACATTCTGGAGAGCAGAGAAGAATGCCTGGTGTTCTTCACTTTGGTGCCAATGGGATTTTCAAACCAGGCTTGGCTCTACTCCCTTCTCATCATAAAAATCCCAAGCCAATCTTTATCACCCCAGAAAGACTCACTGTGTATGTAATAAATCTTTTCATAACCTCTTTTTTTTTTTTTTTTAAGTGAACAAATTTTATTTTTATATATTTTTTTATTTTTTTTTTATTGTGGGTAAAAATCAAAATTTTCACAATACATACCAACATTTGCAAAATGATATATAAATGTATATGCATATATGTGCATTTGCTTACAAAAATGTTATTTATGTATATATATAAATATATTTTAAGAGGTGCTTAGATACCCAAAATATTACACGGAACCCACTGGGATTCCCATGTTGCCCACCTCTTGACTCGTGTGGCATCCATGGTGTTGGCATCTGAAGCAAATTTTAGACAGGGGTGGGGGGAGAAGTCTATCCGGCTTCCATGGGATGGCTACAAGGAAAAGAACAAAAAGCACCAGGTGTCAGGAGCCTGGTCACAATTGAGCTCATGTCAAGTTAAGAATTATAAATAGAAAAACTATTACATTAATTGGCATAATCTTGGTAAGGCGCAATGAATTCTGGGAACTTTTGGATATTATTATTATAACATGAAAACACCTATACCTCATTCTTATAACAAATTTATTGAGATATAATTAGTATACCATTCAATTATTCTGATTAAAATATACATTTAAATTGTTTTTAGTACATTCAGAGTTGCAACCATCACCAAAATCAATTTTAGACCAGTTCTATCACCTGTTTTGTAACCCCCTAAAAGAAACCCTGTACCCATTAGCAGTCAATCCCTGTATCCCCCCACATTCCTCAGCCCTAAGCAATTGCCAATCTACTTTCTATCTATTCTGAATATTTCATATAAATGGAATTATATAATAAATGGTCATTTGTGACTGGCTACTTTAACTTAGCATAATGTTTACAAGTTTCTTCCATGTTGTATGTAGCATGTGCCAGTACTTCATTTCTTTTTATTGCTGAATACTGTTCTATTGTATGGATATACCACATTTTAGTTATTCAGTCATCAGTTGATGGACATTTGATTTGTTTCCTCCTTTTGGGTATTATGTATATTACTATCAAAATTCATGTACAAAGTTTTGTGTGGACATTTGTTTTTATCTCTGTTGAATATATATAGATATGTAAGAGGATTTCTGTGCTACATAGCAAATTTATGTTTAACCAGTTTTCCAGAGCAGCTGGTCTATATATCTTTCTCACCTCTATGATATGAGGATTCCATTTTCACCAAATCCTTGCCATCACTTTTTATAGGTCTTTTTGATTATAGTCATCCTAGGGTGAAGTGTTGTGTGGTTATGGTTTTTTATTATCCTTTATCTGATGGCTAATGGTTTTGAACTTTCCATGTGCTTATTGGAGAAATTGTTCTCATATCCTTAGTTAGAGAAATGTCTATAATGATCTTTTGCCTGTTTTTTACTGGGTTATTTGTGTTTTGATTATTTAGTTATAAGAGTTGTTTTGAATATGCTCTACATACAAGTCCCTTGTCAAATACATGCTTTGAAAATATTTTCTCCCATTCTGTATCTTGTCTTTTCACTTTTGTCATGGTGTTCTATGAAGCACAAAAGGTTTTCATGTTGATGATTTCCAATTTATGTATTTTCCTATTGTTGCTTGGACTTTTGGCATCATATATAAGAATCTAAAAACACATTGCATTAAATCCAAGATTATAAAAATGTATGACTATATTTTCTTTAAGGAGTACAAAGTTTGAGATCTTACTGTTAGGTCTTATTCCATTTTGAGTTCATTTTTGTGTATGTTTTGAAGCACCCCTTTTCATTCTGCTGCTTGTGGATATCTAGTTGCACTAACACAAGTTGTTGAAAAGACTTTTTCTTTCTCCATTGAATGGGTTGGCACCTTTGTCAAAAAGTCGATTGAACATAAATGTGAAACCTTTTTTCTGGGCCCTCCCTTCTGTTCTGATGCTCTATATGTCTGTCCTTCTGCCAGGACCACACTGACTTGATCTCTGTCTCTCAGCAGTAAGTTTTGAAATTGGGAGGTGTGAATCCTGCAATTTTGTTCTTTTTCAAGATTATTTTTGCTACTGTGGATCCCTAGCATTTCCATGTGAATTTTAGGATCAGCCTGTTAATTTCTGCATTGAAGTTAACTGGTGATTTCATGAGGATTACATTAATCTGGAGATCATTTGGGGGGTATTACCATCTTAACAATATTAGGTCTTCTAATCCATGCTTGTCTTTCCATTTATTTAAGTTTTTTATTTTTTTCAAAAATGTTTTATAGTTTCCAGAGAAACTTTCTTTGGTTAAATATATTCCTAAGTGTTTAATTATTTTTGATACTATTGTAAATGAAAACATTTTCTTAATTTTATTTTCAGGTTGTTCATTGGAAGTGTATAGAAATATTATGATTTTTGAATATTGACATAGTATCCTGCAACCCTGCTAAGTTCGTTTATTTCTAATAGTTCTTTAGTAGATTCTCTAGGATTTTCTACTTATGTGATTGTTATCTGTAAAGATTTTCATTTTATCGTTTTAAATCATGTACCATTTGTTTCTTTTTCTTGCCTAATTACCTGGTTAGATCCTTGAGTATAATGTTAAATAGAAGTGGGAGATCAGACATACTTGTCTTGTTCCTGATCCGAAGGGAAGAACATTCAGTCTTTCACCATTAAGTATTATGCTTGCAGTGGTCTTTTTTGTAAATGTCCATTAAAATTTGAAGAAGTTCTCTCTATTTTTAGTGTTTAAGGGATTTTATCATGAATGGGGATTGAATTCTATCAAATATTTTCTATGTCCATTGAAATGTTCCATGTTCATCTTTTTTTTTTTTTTTTTTTTTAGCCACAATCTCTTTATTTAGAGCTCAAAAGAACACATGCAACAAAACATTACAGGACTACAAGGACATAGCATCTGCCTCCCTCACTCACATCCTCCATCACTTTGATACTACAGTCCTGCACCCCCCCTCTCCCCCGCCCCCAGGAAGATTCCTAAGAGTCAGAGAATCCAGGGACCAAGAGTCCTGGGCCCAGGTGCTCAATTTGATTTTCTCTTAAAATAAATATTGATTCCAGTGCAGGAGGCAGGGCCAATAGTGCTATAGGCAGCTGAAGATTGGGCCTCAGAGCCTGTGAGTTTGTCATTGCTGGTTATTAGCTAGGCAAACTGGATCTCAAATTTCCCAACTAAGACCTGACTACAAATGTCCCCAAATCACCCAAATGTCCCTGATGGCCCAACATTTCTGTTTTCCCCAGTTTCCTAGACCACTGCCCCTCAAATATTATCATGTATCAGAATTACCTGAGGACCTTGTCAAAATCCAGATTGCTGAACCCCACCCCAGATCTTTTAAGCCAGAATGCCTGGGGGCTGGGGGCGTCAGGGACACATCTATTGGCTATCTCCCAGCCCTTGCCGACCCCCAACCTCCTTTTCCTTGGTGTTCAGATGTTTCAATATGTTTCTATTCCACAGTCTGAGGGAGGCCTTAAGTCTAATGAAAAGGCCTAACTGTATTTTGAATTCAAAACCAGGAACTGGCAGCCTCACCTGATTATCAGGGTGAGATCTCTGCATAAAGGTCACTTGATATATGCTTTATGCTCAGTGGCAGGGCACCCTCCCCCTGGAGTAAAAATACTCAGGGGAAGTACAGGTGCCTCCCTCTCCAACATGAAGTGGGGTATGTGGAGCTGCCTTCCACCGTTTCTGACCCTACGATTGGCCTCTGCAGGAGACTGGCCACCATGGGATCTCTTCTCCTGCTCCTTAGGAGCTTTTGTGTTGTGTAAACAATAAAGTGGTCATTTGCTGAAAGTTTTTGTTGTGCCTGAGCCTATGTTCCCACAATGCACCATATAGCAACTCGCCCCACATGGGGCCCCAAAATTCTCCAATCCTACCAAGCTGAGGCTACTGATCCTGGTGCTCATGTCTTTTTTGTCCTTCATTTTTAAAATTTTGTGTATTGCATTAGTTTTGTTTTCAGATGGTAAACCAATCTTCCTGGGATAAATTGCACTTCATCTTGGTGTATGCTCCTTTTTATATATTGGTGGTTTCAATTTGCTAGTATTTTGTTGAGGATTTTTGCATGTATATTCAAAAGTGATGTTTTTTTCTTTTCTTGTGATATCTTTGCCTGGTTTAGGTGTTAGAGTAATACTGGCCTTGTATAATGAATTGGGAAGTGTTCCTCCTTGTATTTTTAAGAGTTTGTGAAGAATCGGTATTACCTGTTCTTTAAATGTTTGGTAGAATTCACCAGTGAATCCATTTGTGCCTGGACTTTTCTTTGTGAATAGTTTTTAAATTACTAATTCTCTCTTCTTTCTCACTATAGGTCTAGTCAGATTTTCTACTTCTTTCTTATTCTGTTTCCATAGTGTTTCTTTCTAGAAATGTGTCCATTTTCTCTATGTTATCTAATTTGCTAGCATACAGTTGTTCATAGTACTTCATTCTTCTTTCCTTTAAAAAAAATTTACTTCTTAGAACCGTTTTAGTTTAGTTTAGAAAATTTGAGGAGTATGGAGACTTCTCATATACCTTGCCCCACTTTCCCCTATTATTAACATTTTACATTAGTATGATAACAGTTATTAGAATTAATAAACCAATATCGACACATTATTAATTACCATATGTAGCTTATATTTCCTTAGTTTTTTTTGTTCCATAATCCCACCCAGAATACCACATTATAGTTTTCATGTTTCCTTAGGTTCCTCTTGCATGTGATAGTTTCTCAGACTTTCCTTGTTTCTGATGACAGTTTGAGGACTACCCTTGATATGATGTGAATGAAAATGGCACTTGACCTCTGTGTTATTCCTCCCCCAAATCCTTTGCCCCAGTGTTGGCGGAAGGCTCTGGGTTCTGGGTTCTAGGTTCTTGGCATCATCACAAGAAAGAATTCAGAGATGTGCCACTTTAATAAGGCCAGTAATAAAAGTTTACTAAGAAACAAGAAAAGAGAGAGTACACATCCAAGACACGGGTTCGGGCACGTTACAGGGTGAGTTGCGCACGTGGGGCCCCCGGCTGGGCCTCCTTAAAGCCTTTCCTTCTCCCCTTTTGCCATATTAAGGAGGGACACCGGCTATTTGCTGTCGTGATTGCTTGCCTTTCTATCTTCACCTGTTAGGTCTCAGGGAACCAATGGGAGGCCGCTCTGTTTGGAGTTATCTGGGGCTTCTTTTGAGCCCAGAAGTTTCAAGTGGGACGTTGGGCTTTTCGGCTGTAAGGGTTATAGCTTTGTTCGTGAGTTGCTGCCTCCCCTCAGAGGATTCCAATAGTGGGGCATCCTATGTAAAAACTGAACATTAGTAGCTGCTTTAAAATGCTTGTCAGATTATTCCAGCATCTGATTCATCTAAGGTATTAGCCTCAGTTGATTTTCTTTTCTTATTCAAGTTGTTTTCCTGGTTCTTGGTATGATGAGTGTTTTTCAATTGTATCTTGGACATTTTGCATTTTATATTATAAGACTTTGTATCCTGTTTAATATTCTTTTCATTGCAGGTAATCACCCTGTTGAGGTGTAGAAAAGGACTGTGTAGTTATATCCGTTCAACTTCCTGCTGGTGTCCCTACCACCACCCAGAGAAAGCGGGAAACTGACCTACTGTTCACTACAGAAGATAGCGGTGGAACTTCAGCTCCCAACTCCATCTCACTGAGGCATTCCAGTGAAAGTGGAGCACTGACTTGTACTGCCTCATTGCCTTTGATTGGGGGTTGTAATCAACTTCCTGTTCCAGGGAGGATAAAAGTGCTGACAATACTATTTTGATGGAGGGTGGGATAGACGCTCAGCTCCCAGCTGGGCCTTGATGACAGGGTAGTAGGTGTAAGGGAGGGGTAGTGGGTTGCCAACAAGCTCTGTCTTACATCACTTCTTCTGCCTTGTTAATGCCAGGTGGGGTTGGAGGCTCAGCCCTAGATGGGTGGGACTGACACTAGTACTGTGGAAGGTGTTAACAGTTTTGTTGAGCAGCCTTACTTCCCATCACCTCTTTCAGTCTCCTTGGTACTATGTCCATGTGGAGGATAAGCTGGGCTCTACTTACTCTGGGTGTGGCACATTCCAGTTATGAGTAGCCTGCCTCTAGCTGCCTAATTAACCTAATTAAGTTTTATTGCTGCTGAATGGGGGTTTAGGCTCTGTTCCTAACTAACACTGCTGATAAGATCCTGATGGGATTTTGGGATCCTGGCTTGAATTATATAACCCAGCAAAAAATATATCTTAAATCTTAATCCCATTCATGTGGGTGTGAATGCACCATAAATAGGACCTTCCATAGATCTTATTTTTAGTTAATGTGTGGTACATTAATCAGGATGGGTTGTAATCCTATCGCTGGAGGCCTTATAAAGGAAAAAGACAGGAAGGTGGAATGTGGAAGATAAAGGTGAGGACATTACTATGTAAACGGGAAAGTCAAGAAACCCCAAAGATTGCCTGCCAGCCAGCACACTACTGACCCAGGAAGAAGCAAGCCTTCCAGCTTCCAAAATGGTGAGCTGATAAATTCTCCTTTTTAAGTCAGTTGTAAAACTAAGACACAGGGTATCAGAGAATCATCTGATTCTTCAAGGCAGGTGATGGAAGATCAGTTCTCACTCAGATACTGTTCTAGCAGGAGAATCTGATTGCTGCCTGCTTCCACTGGGCATAGAAATATAAGTTTTGCTCCATTCTGCTCTGTCTACCTCACCCTGCTTGGGAAACAGAGCGTGCTGCTTGCTTCGGTGGGGTGCAGGGGTGGGGTAGAAGATGAATTTTCCTCTTGGTCCTATGGAGATTACAGGGGTGGAGTGTGTGAAGTTTTACAGGGTGTTTGACTGGAGTGGAAAGAGTATTGTCAAAAGATTTTTTGTATTTAGGCTACCTTTTTCTCTGATCCTTTGGCTAGAAGGAACAGATTTTTCTTAAAAGATTCTTTTTGTGCCTGTTGGTGTTTCTAGGTCATAACCTTCTGTAATGTGTGGCCCCAGATACCAACCAAGGAGGCAATAAGGAAACCTTGGGAATTCACCAATGTTATTCCTCAGTTCCCAAGGTCAGCCCACTATCTTTCCACCTTTCAAAATCTGCCTATGCTTTCGTGGTAGTATATCCAGGGTTTTTTAGTTGTAAAGGGAAAGGATAGGGCTCTTCCATCTTGCCAGAACCAGAAATCTTATCATTGCTTTTTAAGTTTTTTCTATTAATTAAAAGATTAGTAGAGAAAGGTGCTTTATCAGAGTTTTGCTATCAAGACAGTATATTCAAAATGTGTGAAAACCAAAACTTAAATGACTGGGTTTGACCTGACTCTGCTTTTTGAAATTCTTGGCAAATAATTATAATACTTGAAATCTAAGCCTCAGCGAATATTTAAAAAGTAAGGAGGTAAACCAGAAATATTTTGTAGTTAAGCAGAAGCATTAGATGCTGTGGTTAGTATTTCCAAAACAGCTGGGCAAAATTGAAGCCTGGGAAGCATCCAGACTGCCTTTGCTTCTCTCGTGCTTTCTGTGGGATGTGACAGCTTTTTCAGGCATGACTACTTGCTGCAACCATGAATAGTTGCACACAGCCACCTCCCAGTTCCATGCTAGTGTTCACTTCTGTGCCATGAAGGCCACAGAAGTTGGTAACAATCTGTCATTGCATACTCTTCCTATAACATACCCTGACCCTTACCAAGGGGCATGCTGCAGCAGGCTCCTTTGGGCTAGCAGGAGCCAATTGTTAAATTCTCAGGAATTTAATTTTATTAAAAGTTAAATTAAATTAATTTGCAGTTAAATGATGTTAAATATAGGTGATGAGAAATCAGCTCATTTCTTAATTATTAAGCTACATTTTACTATTATCTATGCTCTTATTATGTCTATTGTGCCTACATAATAGAATTGGTAACTAATGGTATGCTGCTATGCACCTGTTTCCAATGTGATGCTACGCTGGCACCTTGGAATTGGCTATGGTGAGGGTATTTACACAGCTGAAATTGATAAGGACTTTAAAACAGTGCTTTCACCAGTCAGATGATAAACTTTTATCAGTATGTGTATTAGTGCTGATGCAAAGTACCAGAAATCTCCTGGCTTTTATAAAGGATTTTTATTTGGGGTAGAAGCTTACAGTTACAAGGCCCTATGAGTCCAACTCAGGGTACCATAAGAGGTATTTTCTCACCAAATGTCTGTCACCACATGTTGAAGCAAGATGGCAGGTGATGTCTGCAAAGGTTCAGCCTTCCTCTTTCCTCTTAAAGCTGCGTGGTCCCAGCTTCTTCCAATCTCAGCTGTAAGCTGACATAAGGCTCATCTCGCAGGGCTTCTCAGCTGCTCTCCTTTTCAGCTGCAATTTATCAAGCTCATCTCTCTTCCTGGGGCCTCTACCATGTCTATGGAGCTGTCTGTCTTCCTCTGTGTATCTACCTCCGTGTTCTTGATTGAGCCCATGAAGGGGGTAGGGACTCGACCCTGCACACCCTTGTGATGTGGTCAAATCAAAGCCCTCATCTTGATTTAATAAAGTAAAAGTGAAAACTCTGAATTTAATACAATTAAAGGGATATCACGCCCAGAGGAACAAACTACTTTACAAACATAATCAAGATGTCTTTTTGAAATTCATAGGTAATGCCAAACTGCCACAGTATGCTACTCTCCCCATCCTTTTATTTCTTTGATTAAACTTCAATACTTTCTATTTTACAGAGAGAACATCATTGCATTTTAGGACACATGTACTCTCACCTAGACAGTTGATGGTGGAATGTCACTCTCCTTAGTTTGAACAATGCATTGCAAACAACTTTTCTGAATTTCAGAGGCCAGTATTAATTTCTAATCTGTGAAATGTCTGGTACTGATAAGAAAGAGGACAAATGCTATTCATTAGGAGCTCTAAGTAAGACAGATAAATCTGTATTTTGAAATTGAAACTTATTCACTTTCATGGTCTGTGTTCACTCTTTAACCTAGCCCTTGTGGTCCAAGTATTTTTCTTTTACCTGCTGTATTGCAGTGTCTGAATAAATATAAGCTAAATGAAAGTATGTATGAAAATCTTTTAAACTCTTAGTCTCTTTATGTTGCTTTAACACCTTTGAAGGCCTCACCCAGAACATCTATGTTAAGGTGATGTGTTGTGGTGACTTAGACAAGTTGATGTATGTAGTTTGAATAAGGGCAGATAATTTCTAGAGTTGCTGTGTGGCTAAGAACCTCTTTTCAGTGGTCACAGGACCACTGGTTTATAAAATTTGTGAATCATCTTGATCTTCTGGATTAATACTACCATTATAGTGACTTCTCTTTAGCTTGATGTGCACAATTTCTTTGGAAATCTAATAGCTGTCTTCCTTATATGCCTATCCTTGAAGGCAGAATGTGAGGAATTTGGCTGTGAACAAAACAGACTATGTATACTCTGGGAGCTTTCTCAAGGGATCAGATCAGACCAAGTGACTAAGAAGTCTGGGGACTGTATTCTCAGGACAAGAGGGAAAACCTAATACTGAGAGGTCTACAGAATAATCAGAGCTCAGATTCAGTACCAAACTTACTTCACAGTCACAGGCAGGTGGCCTTGAGCAAGAGGAAACTCCAGATAGCTCAGAAGGGCTCATTATTTATAGGATTTAGGTCCCTATCTTTGCCAATGAGGAAATTTGCCAAATCTTGGTGGGACACCACTTGCTAGAGCTCACCAGTCTAAGACTATCAGGAATACTCTGGTGTCAGGGTAATTAGCTTGCTACAGCTAAGGAAAACCCAACCATGGGAAACCATGGGGACTTTCAAAAGTGTGAGCTAGGGAAGGTTATTTATTGCATTTTCAGCAATAGTTTTAGTAGTAGGAAAGCCTTCATAGGGATTGATCTGATTTTATACAATAAGGAGCTACTGGAAAATCAGTGGTCTCACCTTTAAAATATGGGTCTCTGTGGAGTTACTATTAGATCAGTTGGTCTGTGTTCTATCTTGGAACATATGGTACTGAATAAACTGGTTTTAAACGGGTTTGAGCTAAATCGTTTGCCTTGCATGCCATGCTTTGGTACATTTTATCTGTTTTGTGATTCCTAGCATAGTGTTCAAAGTTATAGGGTTTTTGTCTCAAGTCTAAGTATAAGAACATGCATTGCACCATTAAACAGCCCATTCAGGTTGGTGGGAAGAAGATGCAGTTGAAGATGGGTATAGCTTCCATTTGTATTTTTGATTTCTTGACTTCATATAGTTTAGTTTATATATATATTTTTACAAGATACCTCCATCCACACCTTGGCCTACTAATAACCACAGATAGGAATGAAGAGTGCTGTCATCAAACACTAAATGCTCTGGCCAAGATCTCTCCCTTCTTCCTTCCCTCCAGCATTTTCAGCTTCATCTGAATATCTTCTGCTTTAAACTTCAGGGGAATGCTCAATGTTGCCTTTATCCTGTCCTATCCAGAAACCCTGGTTTCCCAGTGTTTTTTTCCCCCCAGACTATAGACTGAGCTTAAAACACTTCTTCCTATGAATCTTTCTTACACCTTACTTTATTTTTCCAATAGGCCTTATCATCATCTGACATGATTTTCACTTATTTATTTCTTTATTAGTGTCGCCCCATTGTAGTAGGCAGAATTATAGGCACTTTCCTCCCCCAAGATTCCTGCAGCCTAATTATTCAAATACTAATGAAGCTAATGCTTTGAAAGGCATGTTCAGATATAATTGGAGCCCCAAGTCAGTTGGATTTAAGATAACAGATTATCCATCTGGGGGCCCTGATTCAGAGTTCCCTTTAAAAACAGTTTCCTCCATTTAACAGTAGGAAGGAAAGTCAGAGAGATTCCAGGCTGGAGAAGAATTTGAAAGGCCCTTGGCGTCTTTGGAGATGGAGGAGACCAGGAACTCAAGGAACTGAACTTTGCCCACAGTCTGAATGATTCTGGAAGCAGATTCCTTCCCAGCGCCTCCAGAGAAGAGCCTAGCCTGGTACACAGCTTGATTTTTGTCCTTGTGAGGCCCTAACCAGAGCACCCAGCTCAACTGCTCAGACTTCTGACCTATTATAGAACTGTGAGGTAAAAATGGTATTGGTTTAAGGTGTCACAAGAGTGGGGTTAGTGTCTTTTTTTTTTCCTGTTTGTCACAGTTATATCTTTAGGGCCTAGAGTAGTGCCAAGCATATAAGAAGCCTTCCACAGTCCTTGCTTATGTATTTTGTATTTGAAATATCACATAAAAATAATTTTAGCTCTAATTAACCTGCTATAATGTTTTAAAGTTAAAGGTAAGCACTATGAATAACGAGACTTTTCATCCTGAACACCCATTTTAGATCTTTAACCATAAATTCAATCATGTTAAGGATTAAGGGTTAACTCGGAGAGTCCATGTAAATATCTTCTTTAATCTCTGATAAAATTAAAATTATAAAAGGCATCCCGGATACACTTACAAGTGTTTAAAACCTTTTTTTTTAAAGATGAATTGATTACCAGACACTGAATACTTAATTTAATTCATGTTTTAGTGCATTTTATGTGACACAAATTAATTTGCAATAGAGGCAGGAAACCTATCTCTAAGGTAATTAGTCATGGTCAAGACTTAATTATCTTCTTAAATAGAAAAACAACCGGCTTATAAAGATATCTACTATGATGTTCTTGAGTGGTACTCTTTCTTATTTGTTAATAACTTTCTACAAAATAAAATGTTTTGTGATAGACTTTAATAAAAGGACTTGGAAATAATACTCATTTTTGAATATTGCCAGTCTTTCAGGCACAGCACATTCTTTATAATCACACTGCAGGATGTTTTTAATCTGTTTTTTTATTCACATGAGAAAAAAAGCAGAGTTAGCTGCTTTACTAAAACTCTTTACTTGTCCTATTCTGCCATACTGTAAAGTCAATGATACTTTTTATTAAATAGATCCCTAATTATTATAAAAATTTATAAATATATGAATATATGTATTTGAATATTCTTACCATGTTTCTAACAAAGCATTATTGAATATGAGCAATATATTATCATCATTTTCCTAGAAAACAATTTTTTCTTAGAAAGATTATTAGAATTTCTGGGTTTTCTGGACTTTCATGATGGCAATTGTCAAATATGCAAAACAAATGCAGAAGTCAGTTGACTTTGGTCTACAAAAGTATAGAGCAAACTTAGTGACCAATTATCAATTGGCATATTTTTTCTTTCAACACTTATTTATTGAGAGTATATCATGTGCCTGGTATTGGGCTTTAGGTTATTTTACATGAGAAATTTGTCCATGATAATTTGGGTGCTTTGGGAGAGGAATTTGGGGTGATATTGACTGAGAACTGAGACTTAAAGATGAGTAGGTGTTAGTCCTAAGGAGGAGAGTTTAGAGGAAGAAAGCAAAAGCGTAGGTATATTCCAGTCTGAGTAAAAGCAAGGGTAAAGGGCTGGAAATGAAAGTGCCTTTTTTTTTTTTTTTTTTTGAGGAACTGAAGAAAGTGCACTGTTGCTAGATAATAGAATACATTGTTGGGGAGAGGAGGACACGGAGAGAGAGATTATAAAAGAACAAGATTTATGCAATGCCTTCTGGGTCCCATTAGAAAAGCTGAAATTTATGTGGTGCCACTAAAGGGAATGCATGTGAGTTTTTATTTGTTCACTCACTCATTCAATGACATTTATTGAAAGTTTGGTTTGTGTACTGCATGGCAGACCCTGGCACATAGGTGAGAACCTACAGACTACAGTGAAATCGTCTCTGTCAGGGTCCTTTCCCTCATGGAGCTTATTATCTGGATTGATGCTTTTGAAAGACCATTTTGCCTGTGACATACATAATGAATTGTGGTGTGGAGAGACCTGATGGAAGGGGCAGTAATGGGAAGCAAACACGGATGATTGCCTGAGCTAGAAACTCAGGATTTAGCAACAAGATCATTGGTGACAGAGGCTGGGATGTATTTGATGAAGTAGGCATTCAGATCCAACTTATTTTTGTAAAGTTAGATGAGATGGAGGGTAAATCTTGTATGTACTATGTATATTTATCACTGTATTTCCAAGCCCTGTCTAATAATTTAATATTGACTTTGAATCATCACCTTGACCAGATCACTGATTCCAAGTATTCTTGATTTTAAAATGTGTTCTACATCTGCTTAATCGAATAGGGGCTGAATTTGGTGGGTTCAGATCACTTTTCCTGATATTTTCAATTCACAAATAATAATCTCGGGGCAACGAATACCTTGAGCTTTAAGGCAATTTTTTAGCACTATAGGAAAATAGTACATTCAATTCAATAGTGCTTTGCATGGCAATGGGAAGTCAGAGACGTCTTCTCCTAAAAATATCTACTTTACACAAAATTTTACAAGATGGTTGCTGCCCAAACTGATAACTTATGACAGTAAGTATATGCATAATTATTTTGGGCTGCGCAATTGGTTTTGTAAGACATTTGCTCCACAATATTTTTAAAATTTTGCTCTTTTTTTTGTTCCTATAATATTTCATATATAAATGTTACCTCTCTGCCACAGTATTTAAAAGAAAATTGTTCAAATAGTTTTGTTTTTCTCCTTACCCCTGAAATAAAAGAAGTTTCTCTTAGTTTTTCAATTGAAAATGATTTAGAAAGTGCATGCATGCTTTCAAAGATTCACATTTTTGGCTTTTAGAAAGGTAAATATATCCCATTTGTTTAATTTTCTAAATATTAAAGGTAGAGGGAACGGCTGTGGCTCAATAAGTAGGGCTCCTGTTTACCATATGGGAGGCCCTGGGTTCGGTTCCCGGGGCCTTCTGGTGAAGGCAAGCCCGCCCGCGCGGCGTGGTTAGCTGACCCAGCGAGCACAAGCAGTAAGGGGGGGATAAATGAATAAATAAAAAAAAATAATAATAATAAAAAAAAATTTATTTAATAGTTTTATTTTTTTTATTATGGCTAAAAATCAAAATCTCACAATACATACAAACATTTGCAAAATGATATATAAATATATATGCATATATGTGTATTTGCTTACAAAAATGTTATTTTTATATATATAATATATATATATACACATATATTTTAAGAGGTGCTTAGATTACCCAAAATATTACACGGAACCCACTGGGATTCCCATGTTGCCCACCTCCCACACCTCCCACCACATCCCACACAAACATCTCCCACAGTGTGGCCCACCACCCTCAATGAACTTACACATCCTGGAGCCTTGCCACCAACCATAGACCACAGTTCACACTGTAGACCACACTCTCTCCCACTCAGTTCTGAGTGGTGTGTGCTGATTTAAAATGGCCTACATCCATTGCCACAACTGTACTCAGGACAACCTCCAACTCCCAAAGAAGCCCCTGTATTTCAACTGCTCATCCCCTCCCTACCCAAAAAACTGTCAAGTGGCCACTGGCTCCACCTCATTGTTATAATTTCTTGCATTGCAAGAATCACCATATGTGAGCAAGAGAATACCATCAAGTCCACTCTAGTCCATAGTTCTTCCCCCAATCCAGAGGCGACTGGGATGGTGATGTCCACTCCAACTCCAAGTGAGAGAGGGCTTATATCCCATGGATATGGTGGGTGGGATGATCCTGCCTGCAGATGCAGGCCCTCTCCATTCCCTGGGATGGCCATTTCCCATCGTTGTCTCCTCACCAGGTGACTTGGATGAGTCCATTGAGCTGTAGGGTAGGAGTTGCAGCTCCACCTAGATTTCATGTACACCTGGCACATAGGTAGGTGGGAGGCTCCAGTCTCTGGAAGTATACCTAAGAAACTCCAGCATCACATGTAGGTTTGAATAGAAGGGACTGGTGAACCATGTGCAGGGAGGACTTATTTGAGTCTAATTCTGTCACTCTCAGGAGCACAGATTACAAAATAGAACCCACTGATAAGGCATCAGTCTCTGGGGCTATCCCCCCTTATATAAGACCAGGGTGTCTCCGGAGGTAACTCTTACGCACACCTCAGTAGGAGCTCATAGAACATCTAAGTGCCTATCACCCCACAGGGTCATTCTTAATACTTGTACTGGAGTCCTTTATAAACAGGAGAAACATGCAGAAACACAGAAACTCCTAGAAGCTGAGAGAGAAAGCCATAGATGGAGCAGCCAGAAGTTGAAAGCAATGGAGCCTGAAGAGAAGGCAGAGACTGACAGAATTTACCATTGTGCCCTGCCATGTCCCTGATTGTCCATAGTTGCAGCTTAAGGACAAAACATCTCCTGATAAAGCCTTGATTTGGGCATGCTTTTCTCAACCTCCAAACTGTAAGATTTTCAACTAATAAATCTCCATTGTAAATGTCATTTGAATATATATTGCCTTGGCAGCTTTTAGCAAACTGAAACAGGCACATTTTCCTTCATCTCCTAGAATTGATTGAGGAGATTCTTAGTATGGTTTGCAATTTTTTTGCTGATGTCTGGGCATCTGATTATCTTGATAAGTTTACTCTGAAGGTCAGTTTCTCTCTCTTGTCTAGAATTTTATTGATTAGCTTTGTGTTAAGGCTCTTTGACACTTGGTTCATCAGTATTTCCTAGCCAAAATAGGGCCTTGAAGTAGTCACAGACCAGTTCTAAAAGGCCCTGGGGAGAGGATCAGGAAAGATACCTAAAAGCTTATTTGCTGACTCCCTGAGGCTGCACTTTCCTGGTCTGCCCAGTGGATGGTGCTCTTCAACAACCTCTTCCCTGCAGACTTAAGAAGGCAGCATGTTTTTAGATTTCTGCTGGCTTTACCTCTGTCAGAGGTGGGATTAAAACAATGGTGTGGCAGTACCTGTCTTGATCGGGATAAATCAGCAGGACCCAGAAGTCTACATTCATTGACCAAAAGCTGGATAAGTACAGGGCCATGTCTCCACCCCCACAAACCCCTGTTCTTGGGAAGAGGTTGCCATAGCCCTGACAGTTTGCAGCAGCCTGTCAGGCTGGGATCGCCAGGCCGAGGCTGCATTCCTCAAGAGTGGTGAATAGGTGCCAGCAGCTGCAGCTGAGCAAGTGACTCGCAGTCTTTCTCCACAGTTTCTCAGTCTTTTTTGTCCTACTCTTCCCTGGATGCTGCACAATGCTCCCCTGGTCTCCAAACCACCAAAACAGTTGTTTCAGACAGTTTCTGCCTGTCCACTAGCTGTTTTTGGAAGATGTGTGAGCCCTGCAGCTCCCTACTCCCCCATCTTCCCTGGAATTTCCCTCACATCCTACCTTTTAAAGGGATACTTTTTAAAGTTTCCTATTACTTGCAGTGAAATATAATCCTAATGTAATACCCTACTCATAGGTACCCTTTTTATATATCCCAAAAATATAAACATGAATTTATTACATGATTATCTATAGTTTGAAAAATAAAACCTTAAGTTTTGTATAAGTTATTTCCATATTAGTATAAATCCATGATGGTAAGCTTTTCAAGAGCAGTAATAAAGTGAGGGGCTAGGTAAGAGGCAGGAACATCCCAAGTATATTTTTATGGAGAAATAATAGTGAGACAGAAAGAGAAGTTAACTAGCCAGGGACAGCACTGATTATTTGTAGAGGAAGAGAGTATGGTCTTGATGGAAGAAAGAGGCACCAGGGGACTACAATATGAGTTGAAAAGCAGAGGTAAAAAAAAAAAAAAGCAACCACAGGGCATGGACATGGCTCAAATGGTAGGGCATCCGTCTCTCAAAAGGAGGGACCTGGGTTCAATCCTTGGGATCTCCAGGTAAAATAAAAATGAAAAATATAGAAGGTGCATGGGCCACCAGGCCCCACGAGCAGGTGCACTGTCAGACCTCACAAGCAAGTGCACCGCCAAGCCCTGTGTGCGGGTGCGCCATCAGACCCCAAGCGCGGGTGTGCCGTCAGGCCCCATGAGCGCATGTGCTGTCAGGCCCCATGTGTGGGTGTGCTGCGTGACACAAGGGAGGGCCAAGATGAGACGCGCTGAAAAACCAGGAACTAAGGAGGCACAGGTGGCAGAATGCCTCTCTCCCACATCGGAGGTTCCTAGGATGGAATCCCCATGAAGACAGGAGGAGAAGGATGAGAAGAGAGGGCAGGAAACAGACACAGAGAATTGCCGAAGGAATGGACACAAAAACAGCAGAAACAGAGGGGGAGGGGGTTTAAAAATGGATAAAAAGTAAATAAAGAAATAAATCTTTTTTTTAAAAAAAAGCACCCACTTCATAATTTTTCAAAGGCCTGGATATATTAATAGTTAAAACCTTAACTTCTTCTTAGGGCATATTTAGTTGCCAGGAATGATATTTCCTCAAGATAAAAGGTTTGCTAGATGCTTATAGAGGAATATTAAGGAAATAATTGCTGGAAATTCAGTTAGGCCTCATGAGTACAGAAGAATCGTGCATCTCTATGTCTCTGTGTTTACCTGGTTTCTCTATTTGCTCCATTCTTTCCTCTACAAAGTAATATCCTTCACAATGGTTTTAGTTTGTTTTCCTTCATGACTGGGTTGGAAATTGGCTTTGTATATGCATGGAGTCAATTCATTCCCTACTCTGCATAAAACTATGATGTCCAGTTCTAATACTTGCCTAATTCAGACTGTGTGTTCCGATTCCTGATTCCTAAGAATGGCATCCAGCTTTGGCATGGCATCCACCTGGCTCCCATCACATATAACCATGTCATCATTGTCATGGGAAATATAGGATAGCCACTCAGTAGGTTTTGTAAGAGAGAGAATAATGACAGGAAAATATGATAGAGATCTCTGGTATAATGTTTTACTAAGTTTAACTAAATGTATGTTGTTTTTTAATTATACTGCAAAAACTAGTGACTAATTGCAAGGGTGCTATTCAGAGCTCTCCTATTTCCAAATGAGAAACTTTAACTGAAATTAACTTTATCCCAAGGGAGAAGGGTTAGGTTGTAGCTTGGAAAAACTGGAATAAAGGTTTTAGCCACATCAGGAGACTTTCTATTGCTCTTCTCTATTTTCTATTGCTGGACAGTTTCATTCTCACTCACTGTAAAGTTGCCATCACATGCTGGCAGATTTGGCCTCAGAGAAGTGTCAAACCTACAGAGTTTCAAACCTGCGTGGGAAAGGGCAGGATCTCTATTCCTTTTCTTTTTTAAAAAATATTCTGACTAAAGGCACTTATTCTAATTTCTTTGGGATTATATTCCAGTGAACACGGCTAAGTACATACATACCATAACTGGCCTAGCCAGGGCCATTTTTCCTCTACCGCTATCTGGGCAGTTCTTCTGTTACAAAAATGGGGGCGGGGGGGGGGGAGAGAATGTTCTGCTCAAGTTAAAAAAAAATGTTAACACTACAGAGGGGGTCATGTACACAGACATTAATAGGTATTAATCCAGGAAGATCTACCAAACAGTTAAATTCTTGTATTTTAATTACCCCAAAAAACTCTATTCTCAACTCCTAAGTTTATTCTTCCTATTGTACCTCCACCATAAAAATGTGAGGGAAGGGAGAGGTTGTAGCTCAGTGGTTGAGTGCCTATTTCCCATGTATGAGGTCCTGGGTTCAATCCCCAGTACCTTCTAAAAAAAAAAAAAAAATGAGGAAGGAGTTTCCCATAGCCAATAAAGGAAGTTGGTTTCTTTTGTAGATAAAGCAAGAGTTATATTTGTACATTCTCTTCATTTGCATACCTATGGGTATGGGTAAATGATTAATTCAATTCTCACCCAACAGTGATTCCCAGGCTTCTTGGCAATAATTCTATAAACCAAGTTTGAAGCCAAATATCAAAATTTCTCCCCTGGTGATTGTATATAGCTCTTAGTTATAAGGTTGTTCTCTTTTGTCACAGGGAGGGAAAAAAAATGAATGGGAGGTAGTGTTGGTAAAAGATCATTCTCTCTTCTGTGTGGTTTGGAAAATATATTCCAAGTACCCCTTATAATCAAGTAGGAATACTATGAATAACTGAAGGTAATTCTATTTGCAAAACCACTAAGTCCAAGTTTTACCAGGAAAAGAAAAATGCAGAATAGATATTATACAACGGTCACCCATAGAGATGTATGATTATAAAATGGTCAGATGGGTTTACACACAGAATCCAATATCTATTTTTGGAATTCATAAAGAATATCAAAACTGTTACAGGCACCTAACTATACAGCTAAGAAATATATGAATCAAAACTTATGAGTATTAAATGGAGAAATTAACAAACCCACAAATGATAGTGGGAAATCTTCATTTCACTCTATCAGAAAATTAAGATCAAGCAGACCAAAATTTTAGAAAGGGTAGAGAAGATTAGGAAGACAAAACTAATAATCATGCTAGATGGTGAGTGCTGTAACCAACAAGTAGAGGTTTTATGTTATTATCAGCTATATATTAGTCCATTATAAAAATTGATTATATGCTAGGTTGGGCTTGAGACTCAAGGTATTTCAAATCCATGTTCATTTACCACAGAAAAAGCTAGAATCAGCCATTGGCCCTTACATTTTGGACTTTGTGCGTGTGTGTGTGTGTGTGTGTGTGTAGGAGAGAATAGAAATGGTATTAAGCCATCATTTCTGAAAGCTGAGAAAGTTAATCTGACCCAATGCTGTTGGAAAGGCAATAAAAACAATAAACTGTCCTGCCAAGGGAAAATCAAACCTTTTCTAAAATAAACTAAGATTTAGGTTGCAAAAATGCCTTTGTGGTTTGCAGTATCAACACTGGGTAATCACAGTGAAGAATTGTATAAAGTATTTTATCCCCTAGTTGAAACTATTGCTGAGTAGAGATATTAAAGAGGGAGCAGATAAATAGTTTCACTAGTGGATGCATACGTTTTTTATATTATCATTATGAAATTAGAACCTTGTTTTAACTGTGGATTAAAAATCCTAGGAGGATTCTTATTCTCTGTGCAATTGAGACTTTCTTTTATCTTTTTTTCCCCCTTTAAAAATAGTTTTGTTTTTGTAGCATTGGAGAATATTTCTGCTTATATAGCAGAGGAATAACCTTGAAATCCCATGGCATAAATGCTTTCTCTGTATTAGAAGAAAATATGAAATACCAGGAGGAATACAGTGTCATGGAAAATTGAAAAGAGAAATAAGAAGGAAACAATAAGAAGAAATCTGATTCTCTCTTTGATAGGAAAAAGAAAAAGACAGTGTGCATCTTCACACTCTAACTGATAAATGGCAGTCAGAGAATGCATAGTAGGAGGATTTTTATTCTCAGGGTAGAAAAACATATCCTACGGTTTTGAAAAGCAGAAATCTTCCCACTGCTAATTGTATATGGTGGCACTTTCTTAGTTAAAAGCAACAACACATAGGTAGAGATGACTGGGAGCTGCTTTTCTGACTTTAAATAGTAGGGCTTATTTTCTATTCCCTTCACTGAATTAATTATATTTTTAACATCAACTCCCTACAGAGACAATTAATACATGACAACCTTTCTTGGTCAAGCATGCCTTATTTAAACTAAAGTTTCTCTAGAGAGTTTAAAGGGTTTGGCATGGAAATAAATTAGCCAGTGACAGCTTTGTTCTATTTTGTTAGAACAGCTTTAAGAAATGAAAGGAGCATGTATCCAGCTATGAATGTAATAGTTGATTGCTCCAAAAGAGTAATTTTAATCCCCCATTGAAAATGCAGTAAGGAGATATATTAATAAAAATGATGGAAAAATGAATGATGATAATAAAAAAAATTGTTCTGCACCTGTGGGATAAATTAGGTAACTGCTTGGTCTTGAGAAACATAATAACTCTTAAGCCCAGGACGGCAATTTTAGTTCTCAATGAAATAATATAACATACTGCGTATTAGTCTAAGAATGGAAAGTTTATTTCTTCTGCCTTATTATCAGGAGCAATTTAAGAATGATCTAGTTTTGCATTTGGAAAGAAAGACCATAGAATTGGAATGATTGTGAGTATAATGTTATCTTAACCACTCTAAGAAACTCAAATCATTTAGGGGAGAATTTGTTAAATGAATCCTGTAGAGCATTAACAAGTATTTAGTAATAAAAAAAAAAGTCGTCGTCAAATAAGTTTGGAAAATGCTACAGACCCTGCTTAGCTGCTTGTGGATTCACAATGCCCAGCACCATATTGATGGCACTAAGAAGTCCTGTGAAGGAAATATATCTACCTTGACCTAACCAGCCTATGCTTGTTTGCAGTGGAAGAAAACAAGGTGTGTGGGAGGGTGGGGATTCTTACTAACTCTAGACAAATATTTATTTAGTTACTAGTACATATGTGATCCAGGAAACTTTATTTTCTTTGGGCTCAAGTAATATATCATTAGATTTAAAAAACAATAATCTCTCTTTTAAATATTTTCCTTTCTTAATTAATACTTAACACTAAAAACAAAACATTATTCCTGTGACTTGGAAACCATTTCACAATGGGTTCCCATCTGAATAGCATCTAGTTATGAACATGTTAATAATTTCACTTGATCTTTTGAAATTATAATAATTCTATCTTCTAGATTGTTATGTTTTTAAAGTTTTCTTCAGATAGTTTCAGGAAAACATATCATAATACATTAATGGATGATTAACTTTATAAATATAAGCTATTATTATGGAGAAATCAATTTATCATGTTATTGCAGGGAAATGTTTGCAAGTTTTGATTATAAAGAGGCAATAACTGATTTATCCTGTGAAAATCTATGACAATTATTCATACTATCTTTACACAACCATTTTTCACAAGTCAGTAGAAAATGGGACAGAAAGATATAGTATCAGGGAGCATAAGCAGAAATAGAAATCTGGAAGAAGTAAAGTGGGAAAAAAAAAAAAGAAATATTACTGCATTTTGCTTGTTTGAGTTTTTCTATTGTTTTTGACAGCTAGCTACACTGACATGGAGATTTTGGCCCAGGGCTAGAGTTGACTGACAGGTAAGTTTGGCTCTGCTAAGTTCTGGCTCACAGTGGATCTACATTAGAATTGAATATTATCCCCAAGTGATTAAACATGGTATGATGCTCAGAGGTGATCCACATAGGACCCCTCACAACTGACTCTTCCTCTTCTATGAGACAAGAACGCTGTCTCTGCATTTAAACATTAACAAGGTAAAATATTGGCTGAAGACCTGTTTACTTTTCAATTAATAAAACTTCAAGGAACTTTTCCTAATAAGAAACACTTAAAGGAGCATATTATTTGATACTAAATTTAAGTATCCCACTTAAATATAGACCCCAATTAAAAACCGAGTAAGAGGTCTTGACTACTTACCAAAGTACCAGGATATTAATTAGCAAATATTTATTAGGATTCTAGTATATGCTCAGCAAAATCCTAAACATGTTGTATTATAAATATAATAAGTAAAATATAAAAATTTTGTGACATCTCTCTCCCTCTTAAAAAATAATGATAATTATACATTGGATGTTTTATTGGAATTTTATTAAGAATGTAAATTCATTTGGAGACAAATAGACATCTTTAAAATATTGACTCTTACCATTCAGGAATATGATATCTCTCATCCATTCATTCATTCTGCTCCAAGGTCCCTCATAGATTTCTTGTAGCACTGTTTTTTCTTATAGACCTTGCACATTTTTGCTCAGCTTATTTCTAGTATATATTTATTTTTATGGTGAAGAAAACTTTTTTATAGGTTTTTTTTTGTTGGATAATGAAGGGCAGTGTTTTCATATCTGACTGCATTCTCAAACCCAGCTGAATTCCTGTCTTTCAAATTATTTTGTTGCTTAACAATTATATTTGTAATTAGGTTTTCTTTAGTTTGGACATGATCTAAATTCTTCATTCATTTCTTTTTTTTCAGCAGACAGACTTGGGTCTATAAATACAAGCCAGCATATCACACAAGTTTACCATTTAGTTCTTGAAATGTAAAAATATAAGCAAACCAAATACCTCCAGAAAATAAGACAATGAAATATTTGTCAGTGACAGCAGCACAACTGGTAATAAAAGCAAGTGTTTCCATATTTTTATGTAAAGTCCCTTTTCCTATTTCATTTGAAAAGATGAACATGCTCTGTTCCCTTCATTTTAGGTCGCTTCTAATTCTGAAAAGCAGATTTTATCTTGCCAATGCAAGAATATCCAACTGTTTAGAAGAAAGTTATTGCAATCTCAGGATGCTTCTAATATTATTATCATTATTCTCCCAGGAGGAGAAAAATACAATCCAACCTTTTTATAATTTCATAGAAAATGTGGGCCAAACCCAGAACACTTAAATCAAAACTTTTGGGAGAGGACAACAGATATTAGCGTATTTTTTCCGGGTTCCTTTGGTGATTCTAACATACAGTCAGTCAGGGAGTTTGTTGTTTGTTTGTTTTTAAATATCAAGTTCTGTTCAGTTTTTCAAAAGTGATAGACTTATTCTCCTATCCCCAGCTTTTAATTCCCCTGAGACAAGTGACATTAAACAACCTTGTGACGAATATAAGCATTATTCCTTCCTATAAGGTAACATGCTGTCAATATACCCTCTTTTTGCCTGAACAGAATATCAGTTCCACTTCTCTGGCACAGAATAGGGAATATATACATGTATATGTTACTTTATTCTGTGGTAGGTTTTCATTTTTTCAATGCAGTCTATAGTTAGATTAGATTCTAATTAGATTAGATTCTAAAGATATAACTAGAAATACATATATGTATTTATATATAGACATTTGCTTTTCCTTGTGATTAGAACCATAGATTTATGAGACAATTTAAAATTATTTGTTAGTATATGCAATATTCTCAGTATTTGTCAGGCAGGATGAAGGTAATTGGCCCTTAGAGAAATTACTTCTCATAGCACTGTTCTCATAAGCACAGGTATTTTAACCTACTGACTTACTTACAGAAGGACTCATGATTCTATATCACATACAGAACATATTTGCACAAAATGTCTTATAAATGGAGGTGGGGCTATTGCTATGGGATGTAATAAATTCACTGATAATGAACTTCTGATATAAAATTACCTACTTTCTCTAGCTCTTCTTAGGAAAATATTGCAAAGTATACATCAAACATGCATAGCAGCGCGATTTTTCAGTTCATTACTGAGCCAAACGTGTAAATTATTATAGCCATATTAGAGAAATCAGGAAATCACAAGGGATCCCTTTTAATCCCAGGATATCAAGCAGTTAACACCCTCTGGGATATAAAGGAGAGAGTTGAAATTTTAACACTGGGGTAAAATAAGCATTTTTTTCCTTCATCTCTCGCTGAGCAACAGTTCTATCTCAGTGATTGTACTTGATGTTAGAAAAAGACAGCTGAATAAATCCATGGCTTGTATCCTTGGGGTGCTTACATTTTAATTCATGAAATAGACAAATAAATAATGACAACATGGCATATAAGTGCCATAAAAAGGAATATGCACCAAGGGCTATGAGAATGCAGCAGAGGAAACCACTAACAGCTTCAAGAAGTTGTCACAAGGATTAATTTGTAAATTAAATAGCCATTAAACTCTTTTCAGTTCTATTCTTCCTTACTAAAACATTTTATCTCTGTTGATTTTCTTGATTTTTTAACAATTACCATGGTTCCTAAAATCTTTGTAGAATCAAACTCCATAATAATCTTGGTCTTGGACACTTCACTCACCCAGTTTTCCTCCTATGTTTTGTACCACTAACTCTGATTTCTTGCATATTTTTTCTCTTTAGTCCATTCCTTAAATATAGTTAACCCCAAAGCTTCTATTCCTGGATTTCTTTTTATTCCATGTTTTCCCTTGATGATCCCTTAGATTTGTATGCTTTTACTCTTCCAAATGCTCACCCCAAACCTTGAATTAGTTACCAGATAATCCTAATCTGTCTCAGGATGGTTGCATGCATTCTTTCCTTTACACTTTCACTACCACATTTTAAGTAAAAATTCTCTCTCTAATTAGTTATTTTTAACAGTAATATAACAAATTCTTAGGACCAGACTTTCCTGACACCAGTACCCTCCACACAAGGCTATAACAGTCATAATTTTAAAGCACAGATGTTAGCACACAAATTTAAATTCAAACTTCAAAGCTGGTTTATCAAAGCACTAGGGTATATTCCACTTTATCAGATTCCAATCTATGTCTTTCCCTTCTATCATCATCAAACTTCTGTTTTCTGAACATATTACCTCTCTATTTCAGGGTCCACGATTAAGCTCATGGTGAAGATATTCAATTAACAATTTTGTTGAGTATCTATTCTATGCCAGACACTGTTCCAGATATTTGGGATTCAACAGGGAACAAAACAAACAAATATCCCATGCAGAGTTTACATGTTATTGAAATTATTACCCATGTTCTATTAGAAAGGAAAGAGGATCAAGGAGATTAAATTATTTGCCAATAGCCAAACACTGAGGAAATGGCAAAACCAAGACTAAACCCTAGATCTTCTGATTCAGAATCACATGTTCTTTTAAATGTTCTTCAATTTCTGTTCCTAAAACTACCTACTCGTCAATGCAAAACAATAACAAATTCACTTAATCTCCCAAAACCATTATGCACAATAGAAACTAATTCTTACAAAATAACATAGATGTAGCTCAAGTGGTTGTGCCCCTGCTTCCCATGTACAAGGTCTTGGGTTTATTCCCCAGTACCTCCTAAATAAATAAATAAATAAATAAATAAATAAATAAATAAATAAATAAAAATATAGCACTTTAATATAAAATGTAACTTAACTTGCTTCAACATGAATGGAACAATTTTCAAATCTCACAAAGCTATTAAGAAGTAGAGCCATAATTAAATTCATATTTTTAAGAGGCCAACCAATGTGCATATATTTGAGCACCTAGTATGTGCAGGAAAAAAAAATCTCTAGGTATCAATCACGTAATACATTTATTTGGTGGAGCTGGGGCTAAATATTGTGGAAAAGCTATAAAATATGTAAATAAAAGAAAATTTCAAAGCAGGAGATGTCCATTATGAGAATATGATGGACAATAAACAATGTAATTTCATGATAGGGAGAGATCTCTGAAGGCCCTAGGAAAGCTTTATGATAGAATAAGGTCCAGGATGAAGTTTAAAGTTTAAATGTAGGTAGGTTGAGTCCTTCTAGCCAAAAGATTTGAGACAAACAAAAATTTAAAATTAGAAAAGATACAAAAGAAGGCTTGAATAGAAGATTCTATAAAAGTAGCTGAAGATCTATATGGAAGTTATAGGTTCAGATCAGATTATGAGTGGGCTTGATTTTAGAGAGCTATTCAGTTTATAGAAGAGGTTAGGACAGTGATGAAAAGTGTTTCTGGAACGATTTGGTAGCAATCTGTAGTCTAGACTGGAAGGGTGAAAACTGAAAACAAGTAGGCCAGTTAGAAGATTAGTATAATAGAGTCTATAAAAGGTCAAAATTACATTAGAGTAGGAAGAATGAATTGAAGAAATACAATTAGGGAAATATTAGCAGAATTAGTTTTGAAAGGAAGGGTTTTGATGCTTATGTTTATATTTCTTTGTAATTTTCTTTTACATTTTCTTCACTTTTTATATCACTTTGGAGGGGATTTTGTGTGGGACATGTGGCTTGTATAATAAGTGAATTATAAGGGACAGACTAATAATAACAACAATAGTAAGAATAATATGAGCAAATATCTACGTGATTTTTACCATGTACCCTTACATTTGTAAAAGCTTTATGTGTGCTTACTGATTTATTCTTACAACAAATCTGTGAAATAGGTGCTACTGTTTTCTCCACCTTAAAGAGGAGGAAATTTACATAAAGAAGCTAAGTAATTTTGCCTAGATCCCTTGGTTAGTAAAGTGGAAAACCAGGCTCCAGAGCCTGGAAGTTGGCCTCTATAGTCAGAGATTGCTCTACTTTTCTACCACAAAAACTTTGTTTGAGTGACCAGAAGACTATGGTGCAATTTTTAAAAACAAAAAATTTGAGGAGATATCATCAATCCCTTCTGACAGATAAAATAAGTGGGATTGCATGGTATTAGTGGCTAGTTAAGCTCTCTGAGCTCTTAAGCGGCAGAGGCCAGATTCCAGATTCTTTCCTATTCTAAAAACCCATGGTCCTTTCATTATTTCATGGTGCCTCTCTCCATCTCAAACTTAGTTAAGTATAACTAACTAATAACAATTAGCAGTAGATTTTACTATAAATAAATCAACATAAGATGTAAATTGAAGTGACCCCAAAATTTAAGCAAAATGTCTTTCATTTTGCCAATTGTATCATTATAAAGCAAAGGCTAAGTAATAGTACCATGTATTGAACTATAGTCGTTCTCCCCTTGGACTCACCACATTACTTCTAGTTCTAATTCTTAAACCCAAAGAACATAAATCGAATCTCTCTTCATATGACAGGCATTCAAATTTCAGAGATAGGCATCATATTGCATATGGCAATCCTCTTTTCTTTATAGTAAATGTCCCATTTCTTTTTCATTTTTATCACCCTTTTTGTACTCTGAATGCATTAAAATCAATCAATATCCTTCAGGATGTGGAGCACAGAATTGTATCTAATATTATACTTATGGTCAGACTTGAGAAAAATAAGACAAATCTATCTAGGCCTAATTTTAGAGACCTTATATTCATTAAAGGAGCTTAAATGTATATTTGCCTTATGGCAGCTACAGCACATTGTGGATTCAAAATGCCATTAATTGTATCCAAAACTCCAAATATTTTCCATATTAATTTTACTCTAGTTTTAAAAGGAAGAGGTATCAGTTTTCCCAAATAATCTATGAACCCTATGGAAAAACTAAGAAGTCTGTTTTCTATACATTTGTGAAAACTATGTTTAATTGTTGCTATTACAATTTTACTACAGGATTTTAATTGTGATTTCTTGAATTGTAAACACTTCAAGATGTCATGTCATGATGAGTATGTTTGAAATGTTTAAAAGAATAAATAAACTCTTGTGTAAAGTACAAGTAGTTAAAATTATTTCTAAATTTGTGAATTCAGGTATAAAATTTCCATAATATTTATATATATAAATCCTTTGACCTATAGTCTATATTCACAACATATATAAGTCCAGACTTAGCACTTCTACAGTGAGTTTTAAATATTAAGACTAGATTATTTATTTTTAAATACTCCATTGAAAGTTAAACTATTAATAATTTCACAGTAGTTTTAGAAGAAATCAATGAATGTATAAATATCCTTTCAGAAATATTTTACTACATATTTTCGCTCATGAATTTGTCACATGCAACTGTGCATAATCCTTTATATAAATTCACGATTTATAACCTATCTGCTCTAAAGAATCCATTAAAATTTATGGCATGAATGAAAACTAAATATAGAAAATGTGACTAAACACTACACATTGACTCAATGGATAAATTTATATTATAAGAAATTATTTACTTCATGTTTTCTAGCAAAATAGATCCTCCTATCAGATTATTTAAATTACACCATTAAACATACCACATAATATATTCATCTCATTGCTCAAATCTAAATTTCATATGTATTTTACTGCTAAAATGTTCTAGTATAAGCAATGTAAAAAATGGAAATTACTAAGTAGAATTTTGTTGGCCTCAGAATTTCAAATTAAAAGCAGAGATTCCATTCACCCTATCAATCACAATATTTTATATAACAATATACAGAGGCAGAGAGACAGAGAAAGAAAGAGACAGAGAGAGAGAGGGGTTCCTGTGAGTGACTGTTTGGACAGTGCCTAATTACTTATTTGAAACATTAGATGTTCTCAAACTGTAGAAGTTCAATTAAATATTGCCCTTGGTGTCTTCCTTTTTATTTGAACACTGCTGTCCACCATTTTTATAACCTGAATATTGGTGTTCTTCACAGAGATATTTTTAGATGTGTGTGTTTTGTCTTGTTTTTACAAGCACTGTGTTCTCAAGATTTGAATCATATAATGGGCTGTCAAATCCATAAATTCTGTAATGAGTACTTCCTTGAATTCTAATCACCTATTTCCTACTACCTTATAACCATTCCACACTTAAATTATCCATTAAACACTTTTATCAGTTTGTTTTCTTTTCGTTTTTTTAAACAAATCAATTTTATTAATACATATTAATAAAGCATAAATTCATCCAAAGTGTACAATCAATGGTATTCGGTGTAATCACATATTTGTGCATTCATCGCTTCAATCATTCTTAGAGCACTTTCATTATTACAATAATAATAATAATAATAAACAAAAAACAAACAAAACTTATATCTTTTCATTTCTTTTTACTTTGCTTATTTGAAATTTTTTATTAGAGAAGTTGTGGGTTTACAGAACAATCATACAAAAAATACAGGATTCCCATATACGTCCCTATTATTAACACTTTGCATTGGTATGGTACTTTTGTTATAAATGATGAAAGCACAGCTTTATGATTATACTATTAACTACAGTCGATGGTTTAACTTAGGGTTCACTTTTTGTGAAGTGCAGTTCCATGAATTTTTAAAAATTTTTATTCTATTACCACATATATAACCTAATATTTCCCTTTTAAACCACATTCATATATATATTTCAGTGATTTTAATTATGCTCACAATGTTGTACTACCATCATCACCATCCATTACCAAAATATTTTCATCATTCTAAATAAGAACTCTGTACATTGTAAGCTTCAACTTCCTATTCCCTATCCCCACTCCATACCCAGGTAATCTAAATTCTAGATTCTAACTTTATGAGTTTGCTTATTCTAATTATTTCATATCAGTGAGATCATACAATATCATTCAAGTAGGCAAAATATTTGAATAGACATTTCTCCAAAGAATATACTCAAATGGCCAATCAGCACATGAAAGGATGCTCAATATCATTAGCCACCAGGGAAATGCAAATCAAGGCTACAATAAGATACCACTTCACACGCACTAGAATGGCTACTATTAAAAAAAAAAAAAAAAAAAAAAACAGAAAATTACAAGTGTTGGAGAGGACGTGAAGAATTAGGAACACATTTAAATTGGCACCATCTACGGAAGAGGAATCTTAATGCATCCATGTTGTGTAATTGGAAAACTCCAGGCTGAAAAATTAACATAAAAATTGTTCTATGAACAGTAAAATGCCAGGACTCTGACCTAAATGAATGCACAGCAGCTTTCTTGAGCACATGCTTAGTGAAAAAAAATGAGAGCCCTACAAATGGAACAATAGAAACTAACTTCATAGATGATAATAGTAATCATGGAACATAATATTAAAGTATAAACACCATGTCCTCTGAATCACTATGATGCATACTTGCTAATTACAAAAAAAAAAAAAGGAGAAATAATGTTTTCCTAAAACTGGAAATAATGGAACTTTAAAGACTTTATAATATAAACTTCATTTATATGGAACAACCCACTTTAAAATGTTTTTTTTTTTTTTTTTTTTTTTCAATAGTAGCCATTCTAGTGGATGTGAAATGGTATTTCCTTGTGGTTTTTATAGTCATCACTAATGGCTAATGATGTGAAGCATCTTTTCATGTGCTTTTTGGCCACTTGTATATCTTTTTCTGAGAAATATCTATTCAAGCCTTTTTCCCATTTATAAATTGGGTTGCTTATCTTTTTGTTGTTGAGTTGAAGGATTTCTTTATATATTCTGGATATTAAAACTATTATCAGATAAGTGGTTTCCAAATATTTCCTCCCGTTATATAGATTGTCATTTTACTTTCACGATCAATTCCTTTTGAGATACCAAAGTTTTAATTTTGATGGTTTCCCATTTATCTATTTGTTCTTTTGTCGCTTATGCTTTGAGTGTAAAGTCTAAGAAACCATTGCATAACACAAGGTCCTGATGATGCTTCTCTACAATTTCTTCTAGGAATTTGATAACTCTGGCTTTTATATTTAGGTCTTTGATCCATTTTTAGTTGATTTTTGTATGTAGTCTGAGGTATGTAGTGGAGCTCCTTTTGCAAATGGACATCCAGTTTTCCCAGCCCCATTTGTTGAAGAGACTATTCTTTCCCAATAAAGTGGTCTCTGCCCCTTGTCAAAAATCACTTGGCTGTATACATTTCTTTTTAAGAACTTTATTTCAAATTCAAAATGATTAATATAACAGAAAAAAGCAGCTCAACAAGTTATGGAAGCATTACTCCTAAATATTTCTGTCCAAGCACTTTATCTCATCACAATTCCAACTACTAATTCAATTTTTCCTCTAGTGTTCATTAAGATACACAGAGAGTTAAATGACATAGTCAAGTTCTCCCTTTCATATAAATTTGATGATTGGTTTTTCCATTTCTGCAAAGAAGATTGTTGGAATTTTGATTGGAATTGAATTGAATCTGTAAATACCTTTGGGTAGAATTAACATCAAAACAATATTTAGTCTTCCAATCCATGAAACAAAATGTCCTTCCATTTATTTAGGTATTCTTTGATTTCTTTTAGCAATGTTTGTAGTTTTCTGTGTACAATTCCTTTATGGTCTTTGTTAAATTTATTCCTAGATATTTGATTATTTTAGTTGCTATGCAAATGAATTTTTAAAATTTATTTTTCCTGTTGTTCTTTGCTTGTATATAGAAACACTACTGATTTGGGGTCCAAGATCTTGCACCCTGCCACTTTGCTGAATTCATTTTTAGCTATAGGAGATTTGTTGTATATATATTTTTTCTATATATAGGACTTTGTATGGCTTTGAGCTACCCTCTAGTATCCTTTTCCACCTAAAAGACTCCTTTTAGCATTTCTTGTAGGGCATGGCTACTATAGTGAACTTTTTCAGCTTTTATCTATTGGGGAATGTCATAATTTCTCCTTCATTTTTGAAGAATAGGTTTGCTGGATATAGAATTCGTGATTGACAGTTGTTTGTTTTTTCCTCTCAGCACTTTAAATGCTATTGCCCTGTCATCTGGCCTCCATTTATTCTATGAGGAAACCAGTTATTACTCTTATTGAAGATCCCTTGTTCTTGATAAGTTCCTTCTCTCTTGCCGCTAACAATATTCTCTCTCTTTGGTTTCAATAGTTTGATTAAATGTGTCTCTTTGTGGATCTCTTTGTATTTATTCTTCTTGGAATTTGTTGAGGTTCTTGAATGTGTAGTTTAATGCCTCTTATCAAATTTTATGAGTTTGGGCTTATTACTTATTCAAATGTTATTTCTGACCCTGCCTCTCCCTTACCTCTTTCCAGTACTCTCATTATGCCTATGTTGGTACACTTCATGGTGTCCCATCAGTCTCAGGCTCTGTTCAATTTTCTTCATTCCTTTTTTTCTTTCTGCTTATCATATGGGATAATTTAAATTGAATTCATTTTGAGTTTGCTTATTCTTTCTTCTATCTGTTTAAATCTGCTATCAAAACCCTCTGGTGAATTTTTGTCCTTTTAGTTATTGTAATTTTCAGCTCCAGAATTTCTATTTGATTCTTTTTTATATTTTATATTTCTTTATTGATATATTCTATTTATTAAGACATCATTCTCATGGTACCTTTAGGTCTTTGAACATGTTTAAGATGATTGATTTGAAGTCTTTATTAACTCCAATATGTGTGCTTCCTCAGAGACAGTTTCTATTAAGTTCTCCAGTGAGTAGGCCATAATTTCTTTTTTTTTTTTTCATACTTAACACTTTTTTATTGAAAACTGAATGTTTTGAATATTCTAATGTGTCAAGTTTGGAAATCAGATTCTTCTGCCTCTTCAGGATTCGTTTTTCTTGTTTGCTGTGGGTTGTAATTTGTTCAGTGATTTTTCTAACCTATTTTGTAACGTCTCTATTCCTTGTCATATTGGTCTCTAAAGTCTCTGGGCCTTTAGGTTGTGGTGAGCTAATGCTTTGACAGAGCATCCTTTGAATATCTGGGAACCAGGGGGAGAAAAAGAAAGAAAGAAAAACTAAAGAAACCTCTTCTGGTGTTTGCAGATTCACTCTGTTGGTACACTCCTTCAACACCTAGCCAGGCTATTTACAGCTCTACATTAACTTTCCGTTTTTCCTGTGTTGAGCCCAAAGATCAGCTAGATGTAAAACTAAGATAGGTGGAACAAGGGTATGTAAAATGCATATGCAATTATACTGCAAATCTTTCCCACCATTTTCAAATTGCCTTTTACTTTACTCGGTATTTTATTGCTGTAAACCATTGATTGCATTCCAGAAGTATGAAAAAGTTAATTTTAACAGTTTTTGCTCAATTTTTAGGTGTGTCTGTGGAGGTACAGGCTCTTGGAACTAACTACTCTACCACTTTCACTGATGTTACCATCCTGTGTATTTACTTTTAAAAAGAAACTCATAGAAGTATTCTGGACTCGATCAACTACATTTATAAATTATTTTCTATTGTCAGAGTCTTTTTATTTTTTATTTTTTTTAAGGGTTTTATTTATTTATTTCTAAAATGCTTTATTTAGGTATAATTGATATATAATAAACTGCACATTTTAAAAGTATACAGTTTGGTAAGTTTTAGGAATAAAAAAGTGGAGTACGAACAATGAAATGGGAAATTGAATAGAGAAAAATATATAGAATGAATTAAAAGGCCAGAATGATGAGGAGAGAGGGAAAGAGAAAAGAAAAGACAAAAAGAAAAAATGTAATAAAAGAAAGAAAACAGGACAGACAAGATAGAAAGAAGAACCAGAAAAACTGAGGACTAAACAAAGAGGTAGAATGTAAGAACAACAATAGAAAGCAGAAGATAGAAAGATGAAAGAAGGAAAAAAGATAGCGTTGGTAGACAAAATTTGTATACACAGAAAGGGGAAATCAAGGAAGAGGAAACACAGCAAACAAAAAACAAGCCAGCAGCACCTAATTAAGAAGAGAAAAAAAAAAAAAAAAAAGGGAAGGGAAGAAAAGAAAAAAAAAAAGAAGTGGGGGCAAGGGGGAAGAAAGAGGAAAGAAAACCAAAACACAAAAAACCAAACACACAAGCAAGCAGTCAAACACAAACTGAGGAAAAACAGCCTTCCCTCTTAGGCCCCTGAGGAGCTTCTCAGGTTGCTGGTATTCATCAGTCAGTTACCCTGCAGCCTGTCCTCTGCAGGTTTTGAAGTGGGTTTTAGCGAGTTAACTGAGTTAAATAAAAAAAAAAAAAAGTAACTCTTTTTTAGAGTCTTTTTATATATACTATTTCTAAATTAAAGCTGAGGGAGAAAATTAATATAAATGATACAATTTATATTCAGGTTTATTGCTATGTAAGAAAGGAATGTTCAAGTATCTACCTATTACAATGCATTTGTCTATTTATACTTTCAGTTATATTAGTTTTATTTTGAAGCTCTATTGATATATACACTCACATTTCATATTGCTATACTTTCTTGGAGAATTTCTCCTTCGGCATTATAAAATGCATGTCATTTGTTCTGATAAATTTTGTTGTTTTAAATTGTAAACTTAATTTGTCTAAACTTAACTGTAACTACTCCAATTCTCTTTGAAATAGTGTTTGCATGGTATACCTTTCTCTACCCTTGGCTTTTAACCTATGTATGTCTTTATATTTACGTAATTTTTTGTAGGTGAGATATAGTTAAGTCTTGCTTTTTTATCTAATCTTAAAATCTTTTGCTTTTAATTGGTGAGTTTAAACAATTTACATTTAATGTAATTACTGTTATGGTTTTAGTTAACATATTGCTAGCTCTTTTCTATTTTTTTATAATTTTTCCATTTATTCTACCTTTTCATGGTTAATTAGGATTTTTATAATTTTATTTTAGCTTCTCTATAGGCTTTGTATTTATATATCTTTAAAAATTTGTGGTTTACCTATAATTATATATTTTAATTAATATGAGTCTACCTTCAATAAACATCATGCTACTTCACCTGTATAATCCCAAGTATAGCTTCATATCCTTTCCTCTCATCTTATGTGTTGTTAGCATATATTTTATTTTACACAGGTACAAATTTTTTTGCAATATTTTACTTTAGACAGTCACTAATTTTGTAGAGCAATTAAAAATTAGAAAAAAAAATGATGTTTGCCCTTGTTTATTCCCTTACTAACACTTTTCAGTGCTTTTGCCACCTCCTCAGTTTTGGTTTGACCCCAGAACCTATTCTTGCCATTCCTCCTGGAGTCAAGAGATTTCTTTTCCTTTTCACTTCCCTCAACTGTATGCATTTTCACAACGGTCTTAAAAGCAACCAATTTTTCACTTTTTTGCCCACAAACTAAGGCATGTTCTATAAAGGAGATAGGAGAAGGGTTGAGGTGAAGTTTCCTGCTTTTACCATAGTGGCTGCTGTTCCCATCTTCCTGTTCTGTACCATGAGGGGGACATTTTCGGAACTCTCCTGATATTTTCTGTGCACAAATGGTACAGTATATTGGAAAAAAGCCTGCAAGAGGGTATTGTTTTTTCTTATATGTTTGGCCTCTCTCACTAGTGCACACTCAGCTGGCCAATGCTAATTCACCAATCATCCTAGTTGAGTACACCTTATCAGTGTTCAGCTTTCTCTTGCCTACATGGGTGTCCATACCTTATCTTATCTGCAGGAATTTGTGTTTTATTATATTTATGACCAGTTAGTTGCCCAAAAATCTTAGCATTCCAATGGTTTCAAGAAAAGTCATGGACTTGCCATTTTAAGGCAATGGCATTCTTTCCAGCTCTCTGGTCCAGAGCAAGCCTAAAATATTATTTTTGAAGCACAATTTACTCATATAGGTTTTAATAAGAATTCCCCTTACACATTAACATTGACTATTCCTTACTTTGACCACCTCTGTGTCTTCTGTCAAAGCAGGTATAAAATATGTATCTTATACTTTTAATGTATGTTCATAAATAGCAAGAAACAATTTGGTGATATATGAATCCACAGCATCTGGAAAATCACCTGGAATATTGTAGAAACTTAAATGTTTGTGGATTGAATAAGCTAACCAGAAGTGTGATAAATATTATGTAGCAGAGAGCTCCAATTGTAAACTCTGAAAAGATCCTGGAGTGCAGATTTTCTGTCTAGCTAATTAGGAAAGATCCAAATATTTTATAAGAAACAGATCAGAGAAAATGATAAGACAGAACATAGATGTATTAAGAACTTTACAGAAATATAGGCTTGCATCAAATTTCATCACTTCCATTACATTTTTTTATCCCTTTCATGAAAAATATTCATTCTCAGTGAAAAATTCATTTGGAGGCCATATCTAGAATGAGAATATTAAAATCACTTACTGCAAATCAAATTAACAAATTAACAAGATAGAAATGGGAAAAATAATAGATGTAGAAAGGAGCAAGCACTGGCCAGTGAATTAAAAAAAGTCAAATATTTTTATTTTAATATGATCTCTTGACTGCAGCAGCATCATCCATTATCAAGTATCAGTATAAGTGAAAAATTAAACCAAGATTGTCAAAGAGTTTGTGGTAAAGCAACTATAAAAGGCACCATTGTAAACCCATGCCCTCTCTTGCTTTTGTGCTTCCTAACAATGATCAACAAACCATTGGGGACAGACCCTCCTGAATTTTAACCTCTTTGAAGTATTTCAAAACATGTAATTCAATAGCAATATTCTCCTGGTTTGTCCCCTCTGAATGGAGTTAGAAACTTTTTGTCTGTTGTTAGTGACCTCTATAATCGATTAAGAGTGGTTCTGAAATTTTTTTCAGCTTTATGAAAACAATTTGTATGGGTACAATAATAATGGTTATCATTTATCATCTATGACAAATAGAAATAGCCTAATAATAATTTAAATACATGAATTAAAAGGGCTAAATAAACTGGGGGATTAGAGATAAATGCATTTATTCACACAAACATATATATGAATGAATATATAGTTTCCTTTCTGTTCTACTTCAGCTCTATCTGAAACATAGTGAAAAAAATCTATTTTGCTAATTTCCTTTTGAAATAATAGTAAATAATTAAGAAGCTCTTTGAGATGAGGGCACTCAGATTTCAAAAGTAGATAACTATACTCCTATGTAAGAGTGAATAACTTTTTTTGTTCTCAAAGGTAAAGGAGAAGGAAGAGAGAAAGCAACTATCAAAACTTGAAATAAAAATAGGGAGTAATAAAAATTCCAGAAAGTTATAAGTTTGAAGATGTTAATCCATGACTCCAGTTTGGTGTGAATGGATTTGGAGTATATAGAAACTTTAAAACAGCTTATTTCACATACAGGCTTACATAAATGAAGGAACAAAATACTTGCAAATAGAACCAACAGCATATCAAAAGACTTATACATCATGGCCAAGTGGGATTTATTCCTGGTTTGAAAGGGTGGCTCAACATAAGAAAACCAATTAAGGTAATATGTCATATTAACAAATTGAAGGGAAAAAAAAACACATGATCAACTCTATTGATGCAGAAAAGGTATTCAACAAAATCCAGCATCCTTTCTTGATGAAAACAATTTGAAAAATAGGAATAGAAGGAAAATTCCTCAATATGATAAAAAGCATATATGAAAAACCCATGGCCAACATCATACTTAATGAGGAATGAATGAAAGCTTTCCCTCTAAAATCGGGAACAGATAAGGATGCCCACTATCACCATTGTTATTCAATACTGTGCTAGAAGTTCTAGCTAGAACAATTAGACAAAAAACAACAACAACAACAAAAAGGCATCCAAATGTAAAAAGAGGAAGTAAACTCTCGCTATTTGCAAATGACATGATCCTACATTTAGAAAATTATGAAATGTCCACAACAAAGCTACTAGAGCTAATAAATTTGTTCAGAAAAGTGGCAGGATATAAAATCAACATGCAAAAATCAGTAATGTTTCTGTACACTAGTAGTGAACAATCTAAGGAGGAAATCAGGGAAAAAAATTCCATTTAAAATAGCAACAAAATCAGGGAAAAAATCAGGGAACTCAGGGGAAAAAATCCATTTACAATAGCAACAAAAAGACTCAAATAACTGGGAATCAATTTAACCAAAGAAGTACAGGACCCATAGGCAGAAAACTACAAAGCAATGCTAAAAGAAATCAATGATGATCTAAACAAATGGAAAGATATTCCATGTTCATGGATTGGAAGACTAAATACCATGGCAATGTCAATCCTATGCAAACTGATTCATAGATTCAATGCAATACCATCAAAATTCCAAAAGCCTACTTTACAGAAATAGAAAAGTCAATTACCAAATTCATTTGAAGGGAAAGTGCATCTGAATAGCCAGAAGCATTCTAAAAAAGGAGAGCAATGTGGGAGGGATTTCACTGCCTGACATTGAAATGTATTACAAAGCTACAGTGGTCAAAACAGCATGATATTGGCATAAGGATAGACACATCAATCAGTGGAATAGTATTGGGAGTCCAGAAATAAACCTTCACCTTTATGGCTAACTGGTTTTCAACAAATTTACCAAGTCCATGTTGATGGGACAAAACAGTCTCTTCAACATATGTTTCTGAGAGAACTGGATATCCATAACCAAAAGAAAGAAAGAGGACCCCTATCTCATTTCTATATAAGAATCAACTCAAAATAGATCAAAGACCTAAATATAAAAGCCAGGGCCACAAAACTACTAGAAGAAAATATAAAGAAACATCTTAAAGACCTTATGGTAGGTGGTGGTTTCTTGGACCTTACACCCAAAGCATGTGCAACAAAAGAAAAAATAGATAAATGGGATCTCCTCAAATTAAACACTTTGTACCTCAAAGGACTTTGTCAAATGGCTAAAAAGGCAGCTGACTCAATGGGAGAAAATATTTGGCAAATATATATATAGGATAAGGGTTTGATATCCATGATATATATAAAAAATACAACTCAACAATAAAAAAAAGACAAACAACCAGATTAAAAAAGGGACACAAGAATTGAATAGACATTTGTCCAAAGAAGAAATACAAATGGCAAAAAAAAAAAACATGAAAAAATGTTCAACTTCATAGCGATTAGGGAAACGCAAATCTAAGCTAAAATGAGGTATCATTTTACACCTCTCCGAAGGGCCACTATTAAAAGGACAGAGAACTACAAGTGTTAGGGAGATGTGTAGACATAGGAACGATTACTCACTGTTGGTAGGAATGTAGAATTGTACAGCCACTGCGGAGGACCATTTGGCAGTTCTTAAGGAAGTTGAATATAGACTTGCTATGGGACCCGGCAATACCACTACTGGGTATATACCCAGAAAAACTGAGAGCAGTGACACAGACACCTGAATGCCAATGTTCATAGTGGTGTTAATCACAATTGCCAAAAGTTGGAAACAACTCAGGTGTCCATCAACCAATGAATGGATAAACAAACTGTGGTGTAGTCACATGATGGAATATTATGCAGCTATAAGAGGAAATGAAGTCATGAAGCATATAACATGATGAACCTGGAAGACATTATGTTGAGTGAAGCAAGTCAGACACAAAAAGGATAAATACTGTATGATTGCACTACTATGAATTAAATATATTGTGTAATATCATGGAGTTAATATTTTGAATATGGGTCACCAGAAAACAGAATGAGGTTAGATGATAGAAAGCTGAGGGTTAACTTGTGCAGAATTGGTAAAAAGGATATGTATTAATCTTTGGAAATGAATAGAAAAGTTAAAATGTTAGTAACTAGCACTACTGTTATGTAGGTATGAAAGTGGTTTAAAGGGAAAGCCTAAGCTTATGTTATTACTAAAAGGAAAGCTAAAGAATGTAAATGTGGGACTGTATAGCATAGTAAAACCACATGTGAAATATGAAGATGGGTAAAATTGCATTTATAAGACTTTCTCTGAAACTGAATAATAAATGTATGTTAATACTACAATGTGTTAATATAAGACAAAAAAAAACCACACACACAATATGCTAAGTGAAAGAAACCAGACACAAAAATACTAAATATTGTATGATTTCACTTATATAAAATGTAAATATAAATCAATTTATAAAGACGAAATTAGATTAGTGGTTATGTAGGGCTGGGGAAGGACTGCTAAGGGGTATGGAGTTTTTCTTTTTGGAGTAATGAAATTGTTCTAAAATGTTTTGTGGTGATGAATGCACAACATTGTGATATACTAAAAGCCATTGATTAAACACTTTGGATAGATCTTATGTATTTGAATATATCTCAATAAAACTGCTTAATGAATAAATAAATAAATGTGCAAGAATAGCCAGAAATAGCAGCTATGTACAGCAGGGGAAGCATAAAAAGATTGAAAAGTGAAAACTTTTCTTGTTTGTTTCTGTTTATTTTTATTATTATTATTGAAATAATGAAAAAGCTTGAATAATGATTGAAGTGATGCATGCACAACTATGTGATTACACCAAATACCATTGATTATACACTTTGGATTATTTATATGCTTTATTAATATGTATCAATAAAAATGATTTGTTTAAAAAACTCATATCTGATACAAAGGTTCTTCAGTGACTCTTTTAATATGTGCTATTTTTTAACAATCCACGCTTAATAGTTTATTAGTAATCTCTTGTATCAGTCAGTTATTACCATAACACTACATTGAAAAAATCTAAAAATCTTAGTGACTTACAAAGCAAATATTTACTTTCATGCTTAAGGATCTGCTCTTCAACTGTGGTTCAACGATCCTGAGCTGGACTTGACTGGGTCAGGCTGGGCTCCAGGCTTCCAGCTAAGTTCATATCTGAACCATTTTTCTTGATTTTTAAGCTCCAGGAAGAAGGGACAGTATTTACCTAGGGCATGTTATTTTCAGGGCAGATTACAAGACTTAGAGAAAAAGCTAAATCCCCAACCCAATTAAAGGATGCTTTTGTCATTTTTGTACTATTTCATTAGCCAAGCCTAATATTAAAAAGATGATGAAATAAATTCTGTCTCTGATGGTATGAATAATAATTCTTTAATAGGGAGGGAGTGTAGAATTGAGAACAATAATTAATTCTGCCACAGCTCTTTATCAAGTTGGCCTTCTTCAAAAGAGTTTTTATTCCAGTGTTAGCCTTTGGTCATCTCCAGTTTATTGAATATAGTTTGTGAGAGTGTATTAGTTTCACAAACTAAGAGGTACTAATGCAAAGCACCAGAAATCTGTTGGGTTCTATAAAGAGTATTTATTTGGGGTAGGAGCTTACAGTCACAAGGCCCTAATGAGTCCAACTCAAGGTATACCAAGTGATACTTTCTCACCCAAAGTCATTGGCCACATGTTGGAGCAAGATGGCAGGTGATGTCTGTGAGAGTTCAGCCTTCCTTCTTCCTCTAAAGGCTCTGTGGTCCCAGCTTCTTCCAATATCAGCTGTAGATAAGTTTATTATACTATTGTACTGGGATAAGTCTCCTCTCTCTCCCAGGGTTCATATCTCTCTGGGCTCACCTGCTCTGCTTTCTCCACAAGACTAGCTGTAAATTATCAGGCAAACAGCTCATCTCTCCTCCCAGGGCCTCTGCCATGTCTGTTGGAGCCTTCTCTCTTTCCTCACATATCTGATTCTCTGTGTTCTTCTCTTGTGTATTTACTTCCAGGGCTCCAGCATCAAAAAGTCCAACTCTCTCCCCTGCCATGTCGTCCTACTGATGTGGCCCAATCAAAACACTAGTCATAATTTAATCAAGAAAAGTGAAACCTCTGAATTTAATACAATCTAATATGCCCTGGGGAACATAATCCAATATCTATTTTTGGAATTCATAAACAATACCAAACTGATACAGAGACTAATGTAAGTAGATTCAGAGTTAACCTAAAATTTTGCGTGGGTTTTAGATCTCCTTTACATAGTGGCAGGAGAGCAGTAGATCCTACAAATTCACTTACTCTTCTTCTACTTTTATTGATTTATTTTTGGTACAAAAAAGAACCACGGCACCTTGTTTTGCCAAGTAAATTCAGAAATAAATCATTGTCAAGGAAACTGTCAAGGAAAATCATTTCTAAACTGCTGGTAAAAGAGACTGTTATAAACTTGAAAATGAGACACAGCTTCTCATTGGTTTCAAAATTCTTTCAAATATTATAATTTTCTCTCTTCCCTTCAAATCATATCAAATTTTTCTTTTGACTGTAAAGACCCAGTTTGCTTTCTAATAATTTTCCCAGGAAAATTCAATTCCCACCCCAAATGTAAAAAATTACTGACTTCTCTGCTCTTGCCTCAATTTGAGCATAAATCTTCAGCCTTATGCTTTTGAAAATGGGAGAAACTTTAAGTACTCTCCATTATTGATTTATAACTTTCCAATCTGTGGTCTGAAAGACTAACAATACCACTAACCAGATTTGTCATTTCAGAGTGCATTCATGAGCACAAGCCCACTACTGGTCAATGGATCAAAGTAAGTTTGACAAGCATCAATTTAACAAAAAGTATGTTATTTTGCTTAGTGGTTTAGGATTCCTTTTATTTTTTTTTACATAATCACATTAAGTTTTAAGGGTAATTTCATGGTTTTTCAATTTTTCTTTTTTTAAAGTATTTTATTATTTCATTTTTCAGTTTCAAAGTGATATGCCAAATGATCCATTTAGTAAAAGCAGAATATATAAATTTGAACTAATTTGTTACTCCACAGGAGAAATCTGATCTCACGATAAATAAATTAATAGTTCTCCATGTCTAGCTTTTTTTATGGAGTAACTCAAGAACAAACATTTCTCACCTTAAATAGAACTAAGCAAATGCCAAATTGAAGTTTGAGGGGATTTAAAGAGATTTTAGTGATATTTCATGAAGGTTAAACTCAAAAGGATGATAGAAAAATGATCAAAATATGTCTGAATTTTTAAAGATATTTTTTCTTCAGATGGTCCTGGGGCTGGGGAGATGATTATTCCTCTCAACTGAGCCTCCTCTTTAGTAACAATATGTGAGTTGTTCTCTGCACTTCTCTGATCAGTATCTTAGATATCTACCCTAGCTATACCTTGAGTGATGAGTTAAACTAGGAGGAAGATCTTCAGTATGAATGCTCTCATTTGTTATGGGAATGAGTATATCAGCAATATTCATATTATAAATAGTAGTGCAACTCAAACTGGTTTAAACAATCAATATATTTTTAGCTTCAGGTAACTGAAAAGCCTAAAGTCATGACAGCTTTAGGCTTGGTTTGAATTCTCAGTTTACAGTAGCATCACAGCCCTTGCTCCACTGATCTGAGAATCAACAACCCTCCTCTTCAATTTTCTTCATCTCCAGTTTACCTCTTTTCTTACATAGGCTACGGTTGGACAAATGATAATATTTTAGATAAATTGAGTCAAATAATAAAATTAATTCACCTGTTTATATTTTAAATAAATCAATAAAAGTAGAAGAAGAGTAAGTTTGTAGGATCTACTGCTCTCCTGCCACTATGTAAAGGAGATCTAAAACCTACGCAAAATTTTAGGTTAACTCTGAATCTACTTACATTAGTCTCTGTATCAGTTTGGTATTGTTTATGAATTCCAAAAATAGATATTGGATTATGTTCCCCAGGACATATTAGATTGTATTAAATTCCATAATTAAAGTTCATATAACATACTACCCAGAGGAAAAAAGAGAACTTTATTCTAGTGTTCCAAATAAATACACTTATATTCACTTTGATTAGACCAGCTCAGGTTCATATGCCAATTCATTGAACCAACTACAATAAAAAAGAAGAAAGCAAGGAGCAACAAGTTTAAATTTGGAACTATGGAGTCCATTTCCAAGGAGCTAAATGGATCCTCAACTGTAAATAAGAGGTCATTCAGAACCATTGATGGAAAAATGTATCCTGATTTGGTAAGTATTGACTACAAAATGCAAAACCGTTCTTATCCAACAAGAATTCAAGGAAAAGGACCTATTAGGGCAACTCTAGGTAAACATTAGGTGATTTCCTGACTAGAAATATTTCCCAACATGTGTTCCAATCAGCACCAGTTCCTCTAGAAATCTTATAGTTAGTATATGAAAAAATAAAATAAAAATAGAAAGAGAAAAAGTGCTCAATGTTCAAATAAATACAATTAGAAAATATTCAATTAATAAAGCTAATTGGGTTTCTCTCAAATCCCCCTAAAAATCATTAAAAGGTTAATATGCATTTAAATCTCTAATAAAATAATACAGTACATAATGTTTCAAAAAATATTTTTCCAGCGATGCCTTTATCTGGAAAAATCTCATTGGATTAATTTTCTGAGAAAAATACTTAAGTAAGTGCTTTTCTAAACCCATGTACTGGCTTTACCAAGTGAGTCAGCTGAGTGTCTTTCCTTCTCTTCCTCACTTCTTACATCTTCAACTATTCCAATACGCATTCCCTTGATACCTATACAATCACACATTGAAATTTTTCTGATATCGGTTAAATTTGATTTTCTAACTGTGATTATATCAGAGAGTCCTACATGAACACAAACCTTAGTGTACCATCCTACTTGAAATTATTGAATTTGTATTTAAATGATCTAAAAATAATGTATTTGATAGTTATCTTTGAATTCTAAAATATTTTAATAACTTAAGCTATTATGGGGATATTGGAGTTTATCTGTTTCAGAGTAAGAACTTGTCCTAGATTTAAAAGAAAAAGTATAAATTTTTTAAATTGAGGTTCCTTTATATAAGCAAGTCCAGGCAATTATGTTTCATTCTATGTCTTCTTTATTTTGGTTTGGAGTTATATCATATACATATAACAGGTCCAAAAAGCAATGTTTTAAAGAGGATAGAAATGTATCTCTCTCATGTAAATCTGAGCTAGTATGGCAGCTCATTTCTCAAAAGTTGGGGGGGACCCAAGCTTCCTCTTTCTAGTTGCTCTGCCATCCCTAGGACGTTGACCTGGCCACATGATCAAAATGGCTCCCTCCATTTCTTCATTTCAGCTAGTGGGATAAGAGGATAATAAAAAGAGGATAAATGGTGGACAATTAGATCTTACATATTGCACCATACAAGGAGGTATAGTTTGTTATAGACCAGCAATGCCCAACAAAAATAGATACAAGCAACATATGGAATTTTAAATTTTCTAGTAGCCGTATTAAAATAAAAACAGGTGAATTAATTTTAATATTTTTTATTTGACTCAATTTATCTAAAATATTATCATTTTGACTTGTAATCAATATAAAATTTTTAATAAAATATTTTACAATGCTTTTCATACTAAGTCTTTGAAATCTGGTATGTTTTACCCTTACACAGCATATCTCAATTTTGACACCTAATTTTCACTGAAAATTCCTGATTTATATTTATATTTATATTTCATAAAATATACAGTTGAAAATTAAATCCACATATCCAAATTTTTCCATTCTTAAACAGTTTCCAATAATAAAATTAAATATAATTTATTTTAAGTTAATTAAGATTAAATAAAATTAAAACTGCAGTTCCTCTATTACACTAACCACATTTCAATCCCAAAAGCCACATGTAAATTTAATGGCTACTATAGGAGACTGTACAGTTATAGAAACACTGACATTGAGAGCTGTGCAATATACATATTATCCCTAAACCCATCTCCCCTTTGTGTTAAGATCACAATCTAGAAGTTGGCCAGAATTTAGAACTTAGAACTAGATGCAAAGCTGTCCTGGAAATTTAGACTTTTTCTGATCAGCCATTTAGCTATGTGTCCAGCTAAATATACAAGTTTCTATTACTATATAAGAAGTGGAGACTGGATATTAAAGGACAATTTGGCAAATTCTGCCAAAATACACTCTTGAACCCCTCAAATGTCCATATATGTCCATTTCCCACATGGAGTTCATCCTGTTACTGCATTTAATTCAAAGCTGAGAGTCTCAGGGAAAAGTGAAGTCCTCTTAAAAGACCCAAATGTGACTCTTCATGTCCATCTACCTACAAATTAAACCTATAGACTGAAAAGTAACTTATTTTTCCTCTTCACATCCGGTATACAATAATGTGAAAAGAAGAGAATAACTGCATTTAAAACGACCATTTTGAAGATAAATCAGAAGCATGTAGTGACCAATGGTTTTCCCCAATTACCTAATCTCAAAAACAAGATTTGTATAGGTTTCATGCCTTTATAATAAAGTAAATTCCTTGTTTAGTCCAGCTGTCAGCCCTTAGTTCGGGACTGTTAGAGGAACCCCTTCTCCCAATATACTCTCTGGGTGACCCTTGGTCTGTTCCTTTATGTGGTTCTTTTTACCAGTATTCTGTGGGGCCTCATCTGAAGTGGACATTGGAAGTCATATCCTTCCTTGGAGCTGAAGAGTTCTTTCTGAGGTGCACGTTTAGACCTCAAGGTTAGGATTTAAGATTGGAACCATCAAACATCTTGGTAGGGCTAACTTGTCATTTGTTTGGCAATATTATACTGACAAAATTTAGATGATTTTAGGTCTGTTTTTTCCAATCAGTTTCTCTTAGAAATAACCACAGACAATAATTTCATATAGGCATACACTTTATTACTGAAATTGAATTGTTTTATTTTCTGGCCTCTCTGCTATGACTAACCACCCCTCTATCCCTCCAGTTTCATTTAATGTTTGGTCCCTTGAGACCATTTGAAAACAAAAGGTTTAGATGAAAGGCAGCAATTTCAACCACATCTGTGATTCTGGGATAGTTCCCACTGGTTCCTTGAGATAACTGAGAAATATTTGGAAGTTTTATCTCCTTCTAAGGCTGTTTCTTCAGGGCTGTTCCTTATACCTGTTTCTATTTGGAGGTATAGAAGTAGATGCATCTTTCAAGGCTACAAGGTCAAATATTAGTTGAGAATTATGCAATTTACATTACAGTCTATAGCCAGAGAGAACCTCTCTTAAAGAACTGTATTCCCTCCCATTTCCACTTGCTTAGGATGGCAAAAAAACAGTTAACACACATCAACTTTTTAGGTTATTCTAGCTTTATCTCTGGGAACTATATAGTGAGTACACAGTGCCCAAATGTTTTGCTATGCCATAACAAGAACGATCAGCTTTCCACTGTGCAAAATCAGTATTCTGCTAACTAGAACTTGACTGCTGAGCCAATCAACATAGCTTAGGTGTTATTGGGTGCCTCACGTCATTTTTCAATACCAAATTCCATATTAATGAATCTTTAGGTTTTGATTATAACAGAGAACCAAAATAACATTGCTTAAAATAAGATAGACCATTATATTTCCCTAACGCATTGTGTTTGCAAAGTAATTATTGATCCAATTTCCTTCATCTTATTCTTCCAATACCTATAGGGCATTGCCCCCATTGGCAAGATTGGAGATACTGATATACTCTCTCTCTATTTCATTCAGTATGAAGAGAAGAGGAAAGGGTTGGAATACTACTTCTCTTAAAGGGTTAAACTTAGAATTTTTACATCAATTTTGCTCATGTTCCATTGGCCAAGACATAGTCAAATGCAGGGAAGATAACAATATATAGCTCTTTCTCTGGATGTCTCCATGCTCAACTAAAATTTGGGGGTAGTATTTCCAGAGAAGGGGATAAATAGCTGGCTGTTCCTCACTACTCACTTATCTTGTACTTACAATTTCTCCTTTACTGTCTCAGTCATTCTATGTCTACAAAAACGAATGTGTTTCTATTTCTTTGATCCTTAAATGAAATCATAAGAAATGTTAGTTATACCTGTGAATAATAACAGAAGTCCTATGCCAGTTAGAGAAGTCCACTAAACAATAAAAAATACATGAGCAAGATACATTTTTTCACAAAAACTCCCAGGTTACAAGTAGACAAATATTATTCTATTGCAAATGAATACAAGTTTATAGAAATTAAATTTTCAGACAAAATATAACTATTCTATACAATAAATTTACAAATATGCTAATACATATATCCTCTTAAAATATCTTACCAGTTACCAGCACAGTAATTTTCTCCACTTTCAGCAAATTATAATTTTGCTAAAATGTTAGATGTAAGGAAAGAGGCACTGAATTAATGAAAATATTAGAACAAAGTAAACCAAAAAGTATGACCTCATTTTATACTATTGATTTTCAAAGCATTCTAAGAATTTATTTTTAAACAGTAAGGCTTAACTATGATGAATTTACAAATAAGGTATTAGAAAATATCCAAGCTATGTTTGAATGTTATATATAAGAAGAAACATATTGCAAATATTCTTGCAGGAAAAATATGGAAAGGTCAAAATAATATTTCTCACATTGTCCAAGTTATATTCTTTATATTTTTCTCTCCTCTTAAGGAATGTACCAATATTAAAATTAGTAAGAGTCTTGTCCTACTGAATAATCTGTGAAGAAGTTAAAGGGACAATTTATCACACTACATTATATTGTTCTGCTACAGTTTTGACTTTAATAATGAATGGCACAATTCTTTGAAACACCCACCAAAATGAGAATATGAACAATTGAATGAAAAATGCATGAGTCAGGCAGCTTGAAGTACGTGGACAGCTGAAGTTACTGAAGGAACACCCTCTTTTAGATACAATAGGAACACTTTCTCCAATTCATTGCTGTTTTACGTAAAAGATTGAGAATGACAGTGTGAAAGTTTAGAGAACACAATAAAAAATGTACAAGATTGGCAGTTAAATGGCAGTGTACTAAAAGAGTCTTTAAACTTACCATTAAAATACCTATGAATATAAACAATGATATGAACATCTTTAAAAGCTTTAGAAGCTAAATAGTAAAGATCATGAGCAAATATTCAAAGTTAACTCCTAACTCATGCTCAGTTGGAAAGAGATAGATTATGATTTTAGGACACAGTAACACATGCTCACTTTCTACTGTGAAATTATGTCCTGATAGTTCATGTAGATCCTGTTCTGTCTGAGGGTCAAGAACTAGGCCAGAGCCTAGTAATAAGTGCTAAGGAGAAAAGTAGAGCAAGAAGGAAGTATTGAAGTTTGTGTATGTGTGTATACAGTGTGTGTGTATGTGTGTGTGATTTACTCTTGCTTTCAAGCCTCAAAATGTCATTGCTATCTTTGTCATTTCTGTTCTATTTGTCCTTGACATTTTATGCCATTTTACATCTCTATATATTTTAGAGGCGTTGCAGGAAAGAGTGGAAGTTAACACAAGTATTCAGTCCCACATGTTGAAATCAGCTTTTGCTACATTCAAAAAAAAAAAAAATACATTTCTATTAAAACATTAAACATATCTATCACTAGGAGCTGAACATTACACAAAGACCTGCCAAGTTTTACTTTGACCATTAATTTCCAAATCCTCCCATGTCAAATTAAAACAGTAAAGAGCAGGTATTTACAAGAATAAACAAAAAAAGGGCATCTAAATAATTAGATAATGCATTAATAAGATTGGATAATCCAATGTAAACAAAAGAAGCCATGTAGCATTTGTTCTGGTTTCCATTCTCTGGCAACACTAGAAACAAGTAACTTACAGCAGAGCTTAGGAATCTGCATATTGAATTTTAAAAAGTATGTTGAGGAAAACAGTGGAATCATGTTAGAATTATTTACTTGAACTAGTAATTATTATGTGAGGAAATAAATGATCAGGAATGGAAGTATATGAAACAAATGTGGATTGTGTAATTTCTTGCAAACAATAGACAGTCCAACCTATTCTGCCACATAAAGGAAAGGAAAATGTGTTTTTTGAGGAGAACACACCAAACATATCAGTGATAGAAAGTAGCTTTATATATTGGATAGATTGAAATTGGCATACTTTTTGTTCTAAGTGATCATTTCTCCATAAGTGGAAAGAATTTATTATTATTTTGCACTTTAACTGGAGCAAAAGAATTACAGCTGAATGTTAGGCTCCCTATAAACCAGAAAAGTGTTTGTAGAAAAAAAAAAGATGTGAGCAGTTAAGTTTTTTCAGATCAAAACTGGTAAAGTTAAAGGAATCACTGCTGTTTACAACACAGAGAACATCTGTTTTGGTGTACCCTTGTTGTAGATCAGTTGATTTTCAATCAGATTATCTGCTTGACCTTAGCCAGAGTCTCAAAGGAATCAGCAGAAACTTTGCTCTGCAAAAGACGCTGCAAGCCAAATAAAAGTCAGTTTTCAAATCCATTTGCTCAGCACACATACAATTTATGTTTTTCTTTTTGCTTAGCAAGCAGTTGAACTATGAATTTTATCTTGAGAATTTTGGTGGTAATGAAACATCGCTGTAATTTAGGATGAGCCAAGCATGTATGAAAATTAGAAAGTAGAGATCTTTCTTTGCCCACTGAGACTTTTTTTTTAAATCTAGTTAGAGATAAGCTGCTCTGGCCTAGTTTATCATCGAATATAATAAGGGAGATTCTATTTTCATTTAGTAAACATTTTCCTGCAAAGGAATTAGACTTTCTTGACTTTTCTAGTACATTTTAGAAGGTTTTACAATACTATTATATGAATTTTCTATATTTATATAACAGTACATTAAATAAATTGTAAGCTAATATTCCTTATATACATATGGGAGAAGATGTATATTTTAGATCATCATACCTAGCAAAAGGTAGATGTTCAATAAATGCTCTTGTGCTTTAAGTGCTCAAGCTTTTCTCCAGTCGTATTTCATGCAAAGAATTTGACAAGAAGTATGAACTGTTTCCATTTTAACATCAATGTTTCCATATTTTAAAGAATATAGAGAAAATATTGCTTGAATGAAAACAATCACAGAGAGACAAATTGCTTCATATTTGTTGCAATTTATCCATCTATATACTGATTTTTAAAATAAAGTATGGGAGCCATGCCCAAATTAAGATGGCAGAGTGAGATGCTTCTGCTTCAGGACTCCATATCCCCACAAAAGCTTTGAACAATCAACAAGAACTTGCAGAAACATCTTTCTCAAAGCTCTGGAAAACAGCTAAATGACTGCAGTAAAAGTTTCTGTGCCAAATCAAGAAAAAGGCTACTTAAAAGTGGTAGGATCAGATGTGGATCTGGCTTGGTGGTTGAGCACCTGCATCCCATGTATGAGGTCCCAGGTTCAATTCCTGGTACCTCCTCAAAAAACAAAAACAATGGTAGGATCTCATAGTACCCTGGTTGGCCCAGCCTCCAACCTTCACAAGGTTGGCACGAAGCTGGCCCACACTCCCAGGGTAGGTCCCTGGTCCTGGTTGTAAGAAAGCTGAGTAAAACTCAAGCACATACTGGAGCATTTATATTTGGCTCAAACTGTCTGGTTGTAGCCTGAGGGACTTGCCCCCTGGGACTTGTTCTCCATAAAGAAGGCAGTTCACTGAGCTTGCAGTCAAGTCATACTACCTGGGGTAAGGGATTTCTGGCTGTAGGACATACAGGTCAGTCCCCAGGAGTGTGAGGAAACAATTTCCTAGGTAAGAGGAGACATTCAGAACCAAGTAAAAGAGAGAATTACTATAACTATATGTGCATGCCCCAGACAAGATGCATACAAAGATAAGATCAGGTTGACCCCCTACACATTGGCCTAGAGTTAGTCTCTAAACTCATTGTATGAATAAGACTTGAAGGAGAGCACTTGCACAGTTGAATCAGCATACTTGCCACCTTCTTCTTCTTCCTTTTCTTCTTCCTCTTCTTCTTCTCCTTCTCCTTCTCCTTCTTCTCTTCCCCCCCCTTCTCCCTCCCACTTCCTCCTCTTCCTCCTCTTCCTCCTCTTCCTCCTCTTCCTTTTCTGGCATTCAAGGAGAATTCTGTCATAACACTAGCTGGATACATGCTTAAGGAACAGATTCCTCAGGGTCTAAATTCTAGATATAACACATTAAAACATCAAAATGTCCAGGTTTCAACAAAAGGTTACAAAACATACAGAGAAACAGGAAGCAATAGCCCAGACAAAGGAGATTAAAGCATTAGAAATTATTAATGAGGGGAAATAGACCTGGGACATACCATACAAAAATTTTTAATAAATGGTCTTAAATATACTCAAAGGGCTAAAGGAAAACTTGGACAAAGAACAAAAGGACATCAGAAAAACAATATATGAACACAAAGAAAATATCAGGTAACTTAAAAGTCACATAGAAATTATAGGGGATTCCCATAAAGCCTACCCCCTCTGTTCTCATACATTCCCCTATTAATAACATCTTATATGAGTATGGTACATTTATTAAAATTCATGAACAAATATTGAAGCATTGTCACTAACCATAGTCAATAGTTTACATTATGTTTTACATTTTGTACTGTACAGTTTCATAAGTTCTAACAAAATGTATAATGGCCTGTATCCATCATTGCAAGATAACGCAGAATACTTCCAATGCCCTAAAAATGCCCCATGCTTCATCCATTCTTCCTTCCCCCTCCCATCAGAGCCCACGGTAACGACTAGGTTGCAATTTTTGAAGAATAAGGTTAATAGTTACATGCATTAATATTGAGGGCTTGATATAATGGTCTGTTTTCTTTTAGTAGGCATTGCTGCCTATGTTCTTGAGAGACTCTTGTCCCTCTATTTTAGAACCTTGCAGGACTCCCCAGGATGGAAGTTTAATATATTATTGTTTATAGGGTGGGTCCCCACCCACTGAGATAACAGCTTATGAAAAGATGAACACTTTCACATTCCATAGAATGAAGTGCCCCAGGTGAACCCTTTCCCACATATCCCTCTACCCCTGACACCTTAAAGCTTTTTTGAAAACAAAGTGAAAAAAATAAGACTCTAGGGGAACAAACAGAAGAAATTGTCACTGTACATAAAAGTTAACAGATCTTATGGGAATGAAAGACACAATGCAAAAAAAAAAAATCTTAAAAGTTTTTATATATTCATTTTATTTTATTATTTATTTTTTATTTTGTATTGTTTTTATCTATTTATTTATTTGGCTTTTGTTTTGAATTGCAGAAGAGTTGCAACTGTGGCAGGGGTGGATCACTGGAGTGGAGTGTCGGGCATAGAGGGATGTGTTGGGGGGGTTGCACCTAGGGCATACCTCTGTGGAATATGAATGTGTTCAAGTGATCATGGGGTATTGTCTCAGTGGGTGGAGAACCACACAATAACCAAAAGAATATTGAATTCCCATCCTGGGAAGTTCTCCTACATTCTCTAATAGAGTGGCAAGAATCCCTAGAGTACATGGGAAGCGCCTAGCAAAGGAGGACATACCAGTGCACCAGGCCCTTAATATTGATGCTTGGACTTATGAACACTGTTCTTGTGAAATTGCAAGTTAACCTAGTATTACATATTGCCTAAGAGTTATCCCCTGAAAGCCTTCTTATTGCTGAAACGTGGCTTCTCTCTAAGCCAAACTCAGTATATAAACTCACTACTTTCCCCCCTGGCATGGGACATGACTCCCAGGGATGAGCCTTCCTGGCACTGAAGGATTATTACTAAGTGCCAGCTAGCAATGCATTTGAAAAAAGACCTTGACCAAAAGGAGGAAATATTAAATACAAATGAGTTTTTATGGTTAAGAGATTTCAAAATGAGTTGGGAGGTCATTCCAGAAGTTACACTTATGCATATCTTAGAAGGATCTCACTGGCTGCTGCAGTAAACATGCCTTAAGCAGGGGGGCTCCTGAGGGCTCTAGAGACATCTGAACACAATAGGCAGGACAAACAACCCCTGGAATTTGGCACCCAGTCAGTAAGTCTTACCTTGGAATATATGAGAGCCTATCTCCCCTCAATCTATCAGAGTTGGACTCATTTACAATTTTCCTACACAGGGTTCTTATGCCCCATTTATTTGAATCATTAAATATGTGTCCCAGAGACTTAAATCTTCCAGCTGTTCATATGCCAGGTAAGCCCTGATCTCAGCAGAGTTGCAGCCAACACCCACCCTCCAATTCACTTGACTCACCCAGGACAATTAACAAAAGGATGATGATAGGCAACACCCATCCCAAAATACAGAGACTATCTACAACTACAAGCAAAACATTTCCACTCATCTGCCTGCCCCATGGGGTTTAAGCCCCTTCTCAATCAGAAGCAGAGTAGGCATCACCAGCCCCAAATCCTCAAGATTGAGGAATGAGCAAACATAAGGGGGGATTGCAACTATACACTAAAGTAAACTTATTATTATTCTAGTAATAAGAGAACTAGTAACACTGATATAAAGGCAGTGGTCACAAGAGGAGAGAGAAAGGGGAAAATAGGTGTAACATGGGGCATTTTTGGGACATTGGAATTGTTCTGCATTACCTTGCAATGATGGATACAGGCCATTATATATTTTGTGAAAACCTATAAAGTCGTGCAGTACAAAGTGTAAATCATAATGTAAACTATAGACCTTGGTTAGTAGCAATACTTCAATATGTGTTCATCAATTGTAACAAATGTACCACATTAACGAAAGATGTTGTTAATGGGGAAAATTGTGTGAGGGGGAGGGGTGAGGTATATGGGAATCCCCTATATTTTCAATGTAACATTTATGTAATCTAAACCTTCTTAAAAATAATAATTAAAAAATTAAAAAGAGAATATCAGTAGAGAGATGGAAATTATGAAATTGAACCAAACAGAGCGGAAGACCACACTATTAGAAATTAAAAATTCCCTGGAGGGATTCAACTGCAGATTGAAGCTGGCATAAGAAAGAACCAGGGAACTTGAAGAAAAGACAGAGTGAGGAGCATAAAGACTGAAGAAAAGTGAAGTGAGCCTGAGGAAGCTGTGGGACAGGATCAAGTGAACCAATATATGTATTATGGAAATCACAGTCAGAGAAGAAAGAGAGAAAGGGTCAGAGATAATAGTCAAAGAAATAATGGCTGAAAACATCCTAATTTGAACAAAAGACATGAATGTATACATTGAAGGTTTTCAGTGAACTACAAAAGAATAAAGCCAAATATACCCACACCACAGAATAATTTAATCAAGTTCTTAGTTCTCAAATATAAAGACAGAATTCTGAAAGCCACAAAAGAAAATCAATGTGTCACATACAAGGGAACCTTAATAAGATTAAGTGCCAATTTCTCATCAGAACCCATGGAGGCAAGAAGGCAGTGAGATGACATATTTAAAGTGCTGAAGAAAAAACTTGTTGCATTAGTAAGGGTTATCTAGGGAAACAGAACCAACAGAAGATGCCTGTAAATAGTATGTGATTTTATAAAATTGTCTCATGTGGCCATGGGAATACAAGTCTAAATTCAGTAGGGCAGGCTGCAAACCAGGGGTTCTGATGAAGGTCTTTGATGAGTTCCCTAGGAGACGCTGACTGTCTGAAGTAGAGATGGGAATTCTCTCTCTCTGAATGCTGAAATTACTGCCCCTTTTAAGGACTTCAACTGACTGGATGAGATGTCACTCATTGCTGAAGGCAAATACCTCAGTTGATTATAGATGTAACCAGCCATCTATACAATCAACTCACTGATGATTAAAGCCCATGAAATGTGCTTTTATTACAATTAGCCCAGTGCTTGCTTGACCAAACAACCAGGCACCATTACCTGTTCCAGTTGATGCATCAGCTTAATCACAGTCCACCCCTTGTCAACTTGGCAGCCGTACAAATCACCTGAACTCATACTTAGTCTCTAAATAAAAACAATAACAGAGATAAATGATAGATAGATAGATAGATAGATAGATAGATAGATAGATAGATAGATAGA
>JAKSZT010053801.1:6312989-6326399 GCA_026826555.1 Tolypeutes matacus | reverse complement strand
AGGAAGGAAGGAAGGAAGGAAGGAAGGAAGGAAGGAAGGAAGGAAGGGAGGGAGGGAGGGAGGGAGGGAGGGAGGGAGGAAGGAAGGAAGGAAGGAAAAGAGAGAGAGAAGGAGAGGGAGAAAGGAAGGGAGAGAGAGATAGTAAGAGGGAGAGAAAAAGGGCAAATGTAGAAAAATGTTCAAAGTGGTGTATCAGGGTATCAGTAAGAGGTGGCAAGGTAAGGGTATTTTGGATTTCTCTATATGGGATTGGTTTTGTAACTTTCCTGTAAGTTTGAAAGTATTTCAAAATAAAAGTTAAAAAGATAAAGTGTGAGAAGAAATATAAATTTACAAAAACTTCCTAGAGAAAACTACATAAGGAAAATCTAAGTTTTCTTGATTTACTTCACCTTATTATTTATATAGATAATGGATCATTCTCCTGACACTAAAAATAACTTTCATCAAGTGTCACCTTTCACCTAGAAAACATTTGAAACCAATTATTAATATGTTTCATCAATATTCTCCTAAATTCTTTGTAATTTTAGTGTAGACATAAAGCTCTTTCTCTAAGAATAAAAACAAAATAAAAACACAAAATTTTGAGGGAAATGTATATAATAAATTCTATAAATCAAACACCATATAAGAAACAGATAAGACAGTTTTTCAAAAGCAGCTTCCATAGGAAGATTTCAAAAGTAGTTTATAAAGCTCTGTAAGCTTCTAAGGCTTCTAAGTGTTTAAAGCTGTATTTTTAGCACAATGTTTTCTCAGAAAGAATTAATGCCACTGATATTTATACAATGCCCTGGCATATCCAGGAGACTACAGAATAGCTTACTGTAGAATCTGTCAAGATATGATGAAATACTTTATATTTCACCAATTCAAATTCTCACAGTCCCTTCTCTATTATATACAGTATGATTGAAGAAAACCAACAACAAAACACCTTAATGACTATACAAGTAAGCAAGGATATAAGGAAGTAGGTACACTCATAATGGTGCTTAGAATGTTAATTGATAAAGCTTTTTGAAAGGCACTTTTGCAGTACCTAACTAAATTTTAAAACTGTACATTTGACAGGGAAATTGTACCTCTAGGAATCTAAACTTCAGAAATACTTACTGAGTTTCACCAAGGTGCTAAGAGAATATTCATTTAGATCTATTTGAAATTTCTAAATATTGCAAAGGACAAATATATAGATTAAAAGAAGGGCAGCTATGGGAAGTGGATGTGGCTTAAGCAATTGAACTCTCACTTACCACATGGGAGGTCCCTGGTTTGGTTCCCGGTCCTCCTAAAGAAGACAGCGAGCTGGCACAATCAGCAGTCACAGTAAGCTGATGCAGTGAAATGATGCAACAAGAGACATAAGAAGAAAAACATAATGAGAAACACAACAAAACAGAATGGAGGTGGATCAAGAGATAAGGCACCTCCCTCCCACATCAGAGGTCCCAGGTTTGGTTCCCAGTGCCTCCTAAAGAAACAAGGAAGATGAACAGACAAAGCAAGTGCAAACAATGAAGGAGTGGGGAGAAATAATTACATAAAATAAATCTTTTTTTTTTTTTAAAGGGGCAGTTATATTATATAAGGTATGTTCACACTGTGGAATTCTATGAAGCCATTAAGAACAATGAGGAGACTTCCAAGAAGATGGCAGATTAGAAAGACACAGGACTCCCTTTTCTCCCAGAAAAATAGCTAGAGGAAAGGCAGAAAGGCCCAGAAAAATATTTTCTAGGATTTAGGACACCAGGGGAAGGCTGGACACCACCCAGAGGAGAGACAGGTAAAGAAAAAGAATTGCAATGCAAACCTGTGAGTTGAAAGCCACAGTGGCAAATGCTGGCATCCTCCCCCATCCTATAGACACTTTTGACTTCTCAGTCCTCAGGGTCAGTGACTACAGACAAAGGGAACCCAGGGATATACCTCTTTAGGAAAGGGGAGAGAGAGGGACACAGCCTAAGTCTGACTCAGGTTTTGACCCAATAATTTGGTCTACCATGAACCCCCAGGCCAGGGGGTTCACACCAGTGTTTGCCTTGGAAGACAGCAAGGAAAAAAAGAGATATGACCCTCTCAAACTCCCTCTCTACTGACCAAGACTGGTTGTTGAGGACATAGAGAGGAGAGAAATTATTAACTACCTGGGAAAATGGAGAGGACTACCAGCAAAGGTTGGAGAACTGCCTCTGAGAAAGTTTGAATTACAAGGCTCTTAGCCTTCAGGCAGGAACCTCTGTCACAGTGATCTTTTTTTCATGTTGCAGCAAATACACTGACCAGGCACTGAACTGAGAGGGCAGCCAAAGAGTGCCATCTGCTGTCTTACCAAGGAAGTACACATGAGGAAATGAAAGGGAAAGTCTAAGGTCACATGTATTACTAGAAGGTAAGCTAAAAACTGTACCATGGAACTGTATAAGATAGTAAAACCTCATGTAAAACATGAATATGGGTGCTATAGCATGTGTTTAAGACTGTTTTTACAAAATATAATTACAAATACACTACAGAGAAAGAAAAAGAATAACATCTATTTAAAGTAAGGGAAGCATAGAGGATTGAGAGATGATGAGTTTAGTTTCTTTATTTCTTTGTTTGTTTCTTTGTTTTTTGTTTATTATTATTATTATTGGAATAATGAAAGTGCTCTAAGAATGATTGAAGTGATGAATGCACAAATATATGATTATACTGAATACCACTGATTATACACTATGGATGGATTTATGTTTTATTAAAATATATCAATAAAATTGATTTGTTTAAAAATAAATAAATAAGTAAAAGAGGCTTTTACCAGTCCTTACAACCTCCCTCCCCAAGGCCTTAGGAAGTGGATCTGTAACCCATTACTGGGTCCAGGGCCCAGATTTGAACAAATAACAGTGACAATTCTAAAGACCAGAATAGGTTGAACCAAGAATCAAAGAACAGCAGTAATGCACAGCATCCGGCCACTAAAACCCTATGAAAGAGGGAGAAATTGAGCATCTGAGTAAACTCACCACCCTCATCAGATGCCTAGACATCAGCAAAAAATTACAAACCATACTAAGAAAATGGAAATAATGGACCAAGGAAAGGAATATATCAAAGCCACAGAAGAGATACAGGATTTGAGACAACTAGTCGATGAGATATACACAAATTACCAAAATCAAATTAATGAGTTGAAAGACAATATAGCTAAAGAAATAAAGAACATCAAGAAGAAATTGAGCAAGCACAAAGAAGGATTTGAAAACCTGAATAAAAAAGTAACAGGGAAGCGGCTGTGGCTCAATCAGTAGGGCTCCCGTTTACCATATGGGAGGCCCCGGGTTCGGTTCCCAGGGCCTCCTGGTGAAGGCAAGCCCGCCCGCACGGCGTGGTTAGCTGACCCAGAGAGCACAAGCAGCAAGGGGGGGGATAAATGAATAAATAAACAAAATCTTTAAAAAAAAAAAAAAAAGTAACAGAGCTCACATGGATAAAAGGCATATAGGTGAGACATCACACATCAGAGGAATACAGCAGAAGACTCGAAATGGTAGAAGAAAGAATAAGTGATACAGAAGACAGAATGGCTGAAATCGAAGAGAGAGAAGAAAAAAGAGAGAAAAGAATGGGAAAAAATTGAGCAGGGTCTCAGGGAATTGAATAACACAAAATGCAACAACATACATGTCAGGGGAGTTCCAGAAGGAGAAGGGAAAGGGTGCAGAAAGAGTATTTGGGAGGACAATAGCTGAAAATTTCCCAACTCTCACAAAAGAAATGAACTTACATGTCCAAGAAGCAGAGCACACCCCAATTAGAATTAATCCAAATAGACCTATTCCAAGACACATACTACTCAGAATTCCAAATGTCAAAGATAAGGCAAAAAATACTGACAGCAGCAAAGAACAAGCAAACCATCACATACAAGGGACACCCAGTAAGACTTAGTGTGGATTTCTTATCAGAAATCATGGAGACGAGTAGACAGTATTATGATACAATTAGGATACTGAAGGAGAAAAAATGCCAGCTGAGAATTCTTTATCCAGCAAAATTGTCCTTCAAATATGAAAGTCAGTTTAAAATATTCACAAACAAACAGAAACTAAGAGAGTTCTTAAAAAAGAATCCAACTTTGTAGGAAATATTAAAGGGATCCTTATAGACCAAAAGAAAATTACAGAAGAGAGGCTTGGAGGAGAGTGTACAAGGCAAGAATAGCAGAAAGGATAACCAAAAGAGTAAAAAGACAGACCAAAATGAGATATGACATATGAAACCAAAGTATAAAATGATGAATGTAAATAAAGCATTTACAATAATATCATTGAATGTGAATGGATTAAACTCCCCAATCAAAAGATACAGGCTGACAATGGATTAAAAACATGAGCCATTTTTATGCTGCCTATAAGAGACTCATCTTAGACCCAGAGATAAAAAACATATGAAAGAGAAAGGTTGGAAAAAGATACTCCATGCAAATAACAACCAAAAAAGAATGTGGGTAGTTATACTAATATCAGACAAAATAGACTTTAAATGCAAAAAATGTTACAAGAGATACAGAAGACCGTTATATATTAATAAAAGGGTAATACACCAGGAAGAAACAGGCATAAATATCTATGCACCTAACCAGGGTGCACTAAAATACATGAGGCAAAACTAAAGGGAGAAATAGACACCTCTACAATAATAGTTGGAGACTTCAACATACCACTCACATGATTAGATAGAACAACTACACAGAAGACAACAAGGAAATAGAGAACTTGAACAATATGATAAATGAATTAGACCTAACAGACGAATACAGAACACTGCACCCAAACTCAGTGGGTTATTCATTTGTCTTAAGTGCCCATGGATATTTCTCCAGGACAGACCACGTTACGTCACAACACAGTTCTCAAAAAATATAAAAAGGCTGAAATTATTCAAAGTACCTTCTCAGACCATAATAGAATGAAACTGGAAATCAATAATAGACAAGATAAAGGTAAATTTGTAAATGTGTGGAAGCTGGAAACATACTCGTAAATAATCAGTGGGTCAAAGAAGAAATTGTAATTGAAATTAGTAAATATATTGAGATGAATGAAAATGAGAACACAACTTATATAAACTTAAGAGATACAGTGAAGATAGTCCTGAGAGGAAAATTTATACACCTAAATACCTATATTAAAAAAGAAGAAAGAGCTAAACTCAAAGATTTAACTGAACAACCAGAGAAACTAGAAAAAGAACAGCAAACCTTTCCCAAAGCAAGCAGAAGAAAAGAAATAAAGATTAGACCAGAAATAAGTGAAATTGAGATAAAAAAAAAAAAGAGAAAATCAACAAAACCAAAAGCTGATTCTTTGAGAAGATCAATAAAATTGACAAACCCCAAGCTAGACTAACAAAGAAAAAAAGAGAGAAGAAATGAAAGGGGTGAAGCTATGACTGACTCAAAGAAATAAAAAGGATCATAAAAGGATATTATGAGAAACTCTATGGCAACAAACTAGACAAACTAGATGAAACAGACAAATTCCTAGAAATGCACAAACAGCCTACACTGATACTACAAGAAATACAAGTACTTAACAAACCAATCACACAAAGAGATTGAATCAGTCATCAAAACATTGAAAATTCCAGGACCAGATGGCTTCACAGGTGAATCCTACCAAGCATTTCGAGAAGAATTAACACCAATCCTGTTTAAACTCTTCCAAAATATTGAAGAGGAGGGAAAATTACCCAACACATTTTATGAAGCCAACATCACCCTAATACCAAAGCCAGATAAAGATACCACGAGAAAAGAAAATTACACACCAATCTCTCTAATGAACATAGATGCAAAAATTCTAAACAAAATACTTGCAAAGGTAATCCAACAACATAACAAGGACTTATACATCACGACCAAGTGGAATATATTCCTGGTATGCAATGGTAGTTCAACATAAGAAAATCAATTAACATAATACATCCTATTAACAAATTGAAGGAAAAAAAGCACATGATCATCTTGATCAATAAAGAAAAGGCATTTGACAAAATCCAGCATTCTTTCCTGGTAAAAAAAACACTTCAAAAAATAGGAATAGAAGGAAAATTCCTCAATATGAAAAAAGGTATATATGAAAGCCCACAGCCAATATCATACTCAATGGGAAAAGGTTGAAAGCTTTCCTTCTAAGATCAGGAACAAGACAAGGATGACCACTGTCACCATTATTGTTCAATGTTGTGCTAGAAGTTCTAGCTAAAGAAATCAGACAAGAAAAATAACTAAAAGGCATCTAAATAGGAAAAGAGGGTGTAAAACTCTTTTTGTGGATGTCATGATCCTGTATTTAGAAATTTCTGAAATGTCTATGACAAATCTACTTGAGCTAATAAATTTGTTCTGCAAAGAGGCAGGATATAAGATCAGCATGCAAAAATTACTGTTTCTGTACACTGGTACTGAACAATATGAGGAGGAAATCAGGGAAAATTTTCCATTTACAATAGCAATGTTGCTGTTTGGCAGTTTGATATAGTTATGAATTTCAAAAATAGATATTGAATTATGCTTGTGAACCGATCTGTTCATCTGGGCATGATTAAGGGCATCTAAGGGCATTGATTGGGCCACGTCAGTAGGGCATGGGGCCCCACCCCTTGGTGGGTGGGGTCTCAAAGATAAAAGACATGGCAAAGGACAGAGTTGGAGTTTTTTGATGTTGGCGTTCTGATGCGGAGTTTTAATGCTGGAGCCCAGGAGACTGGTCGTGAGGAAGGAGAGAAGGCCCCGGTAAAAGAGACGAGCTGTTCGCCTGACAGTTCACAGCTGGCCTTGTGGTAGAGGCAAAGCCTAGAGAGCCTCACAGTCTACAGCTGACCTTGTGGAGGAAACAGAGGAGCTGAGCCCAGAGAGAAATGGACCCCTGTGAAGAGAGGAACCCAAGAAACCTGAACCCTCGCAGACATTGGCAGCCATCTTGCTCCAACACGTGGCAAGAGACATTGGTGAGGGAATTAACTTATGTTTTATTGCCTGGTAACTGTAAGCTTCTACCCCAAATAAATAGCTTTTATAAAGACCAACAGATTATTGGTATTTTACATCAGCACCCCTTTGGCTGATTAATACAAGCAACAAAAAGACTCAAAGAAATAGGAATCAATTTAACCAAATAGGTACAGGACCTATATGTAGAAAACTACTAAAAACAATGCTAAAAGAAATAAATGAAGACCTAAACAAATGGAAAGACATTCCATGTTCATGGATTGGAAGACTAAATATCGTGAAGATGTCAATCTTTCCCCAGCTGGTTTATAGAGCCAATGTAATACCAATTAAAATCCCAACAGCCTACTTTACAGAAATAGAAAAGTCAATTACCAAATTGATATGGAAGGGAAAGTGCACCCAAATAGCCCAAAGCATTCTAAAAAAGAAGAGCAACGTGGGAGGAATTTCACTGTCTGACCTTGAAACATATTACAAAGCTACAGTGGTCAAAACAGCATGGTACTGGCATAAAGATGGACACATCGATCAGTGGAATAGAATTAAGAGTCCAGAAATAAACCCTTACCTCTACAGCCAACTGGTTTTTGACAAACCTATGAAGTCAATGATGATGGTACAAAACAATCTCTTCAACAAATGGTGCTGGGAGAATTGGATATCCATAACCAAAAGAACGAAAGAGGACCCATATCTCACTCACTATACAAATATCAACTCAATATGGATCAAAGACCTAAATATAAAAGCCAGGACCAAAAAACTACAAGAAGAAACTGTAGGGAAATATCTTAAAGTTCTTGTGATAGGTGGTGGTTTCTTGGACCTTACACCCAAAGCATGCACAGCAAAAGGTAAAATATGTAACATGAAATTGTATAGCATAGTAAAACCTCATGTGAAATATGAATATGGGTAAAATTGCATATGTAAGTCCCTTTATCTTTAAAGCTGAACAAATGTTTGTTTATACTACAAGATGTTAATATCAGACACAAAAAAACCCTCATTATGTTAAAGAAACCAGACACAAAATACTAAACATTGTATGATTTTGCTTATATAAAATGTAAATATAAATCAATTTATAAAGATGAAATCAGATTAGTGGTTATGTAGGGCTGGGGAAGGACTGCTAAGGGGTGTGGAGTTTTTCTTTTTGGAGTAATGAAATCGTTTTAAAATTTTTTGTGATGATGAATGCACAACATTTGATTATACTAAGTCATTGATTATAAACTTTAGATAGATCATATGGTATGCATATATATCTCAGTAAAAACTGCTTAATAAATAAATAATTGTGCAAGAATAGCCAGAAACAGCAGCTATGTACAGGAGAGGAAGCATAGAGAGTCAGAGGTGAAGAATTTTATTGTTGTTTTGTTTGTTTATTATTATTGAAATAATGAAAAATGCTCTAATAATGATTGAAGTGATGAATGCACAACTATGTGATTATACCAAATACCATTGATTGTACACTTCGGATGAATTTTATACATTATTAATATATATCAATAAAATTCATTCGTTTAACAAAAAATAAGAGATACACATGCTTGAAAAAAAGAACAATGAGATGGGCCTATACCCATAGACATGGAAATCTCACTATGTCCTAGCCACTGTAATCAATGAGTTGCTGAAAAGTGCATATAGCATCATCTATGTAAAAATATACATAAGCTCTATGCTTACATGTATGTGTATATATACAACAAAAATACACCCAAACTATTAAGACTGGTAGTCACTAAGAATGGAAGGAGGCCTAAGGGAATTGCACAATTTATGCTTTATATTTGTTTGCTCTTTGACTCATTTAAAATGAGAATACATTGATATATTAGTTGTATGATAAGCAAAGACTAATATAAAAGCTAAAGATGAATAATATTTGGATTTTTCACAGTATTCGAGGTATCCACATAAACAATAATAATGTTACCATTTATTACATGCCAGGGATGTGCTAGGCATCAAATCAGGCATTTGTTATACATGTATGTATATGGACATACACACACAAACACACACCAACACTCTAGGCTGAATCCCTACTCGCTAATTCTCACCTCACACATACCCTCCAAGGTAGATATTAAAATCACCTACACTGCTCCTTTTAAACTAATAACCTAAATTCAAATTTAAATGCAGACCATTTAAAATTTATTAAATACAGCATTTATGAAAATATTCATACTAATGAGAGTGTCTAAAAATGGTTATTTTTCTTTTATCCCCAAACTACTTTGAACATTTCCAGTATGAAAAAATGTAGTTGTTACCACCTGACAGAGGCATTCCACTCCTGACCAGCCCTTTTCAGTATCTAAAGTCCTGGAACATTTTCTTCCTATTATGATCGAATTATGCTGGTCCAACCCTGTCATTACATCTACAGTAGTTATGAAAAAAAAATATTCTTGTTCATCCACACTACTCTGCTTTAATGCCAAGATCCATGATGTCATTTGAGGCATTGTGGAATTAATTTTCTAGGTGGCACTTGAAGTTTACTTGAAGATGCACACGGTCTTTGGCTCAGTTAAAACAATATTCTGCTCAGCTCTAGTTGTATTACTGACTTCTATACACCACACTTAAAAAGAAATGGAAAGGCAAAGATACCGATGACACGCAACGAGACGTGGCATGGGAAGGAGTTGCTTAGGTTTACATCCATGTCATTACTCTGTTCTGTTGTTTTATCATAAAATGCTCTATTTAACCGATAGTCTCAAAAAAAGTCTTTAAACAGTGTAATTTCATAGCCATACATAAAATGTTTCTAAATTAAAATCATTTGAATGAGATGTTCTGCATGCTAGACTGAATCCCTATTAGCTAATTCCCACCAGATAACTGAAAATAACTTGTTTTCTCTAGGTAATCCTGCCTGCTAATTAGCCATTCAATTCAAATTAAGAACAGCCAAGACCTATATAAAAAGGGGTCACTCAAAGTGACTTCTTCCTCTAAAATTGTACAAAAAACTACTCTTCCCAACACTTCGGGTTAGAATTTTCTTTATATTCACATTTGGTCAAAGTTAATAAATAATTATAGGACACATGGGCAAACCACATTTTAAAGTATCATAAAATGTAATATTCTTTACAATATGGTCAAAGTAATATTTCAACAATAAGGTGATTGTTAGTTGCAAATGTCTCAACTATGTGTTGAATATTTATTTTATAATGTCGTGTTGTTTCTTACATCTTTATTTTTGTTTATGTCCATATTTACCTAAAAATGTTTTTAAATCAAGTACTTAGCAGCAATCTAGACAGATTTAAACAATATGTTTTGTAATTCCTGCCACTTGAAGCAATTCAAGAATCTAGCAACAGGACTGACGTACTTCCGATTCTCATTGTGATTCTGAATCATCTCATTCTTCTTTTGTTGCATCTATTTTCTCATCTATTAAAATGAGAGGGCAGACATTGGCAATATCTAAGATTGCATCTAACTAACAATATATGTTTCTAATTTTCTATCTTTTTAATATGTTTCCAGACTTCCACAGAATAGATAACTTTGAAATAACTGAAATGTGTTTTCAAGGGATATTAATTAAAAATGAGTAGCTGTGCAAGTTGCGTATGCCGAACCTTGCCAAGATTTTAGAGAAACCCCAATTATTTGCCCAATTATTATCATCTTCTATCTTGTAAATACTAAGAATATTATAATCCACAATTAGGATGACAAATATTGTTAATATGACTATTTAAGTTTAGAGAATATGAATAACACACCGTTTCTTCATGATATTTAGTCATTTATAAACTGAAGGCTCTCAGTAAATAACTCAAGAAACATTTTCATAGTTTTGTTGTTGTTGTTGTTGTTGTTGTTTTGAGGTACCAGGGCCGGGGATTGAACCTGGGACCTCGTATGTGGAAAGCCAGCATTCAATCACTGAGCCACATGGGCTTCCATAGATTTTTTTATTATTAAAATCTACAAAATAATAACCACCCTCTTTAAATTCTGTGATATAAAAATTACTTTGCCTTCCCTGTCAGCAATTGAGATAAGCCAATTTAATGACAGAGGAATAGACAACATGCTTCCAGAGAAAAACATGTACCTGAGAATCACACTGAATAAAAGAAAAGATATATCAAATTTGTTGAATTTGTGGGCTGATAAAAATTAACTCCAAATATCATACTATGATACCTTATAACAAATATTTTAAGCAATTTTGAATTAACTCCTGTTCAAAACAAATTTCACATTGTAGTCAAATTATTTTTTATAATGAAGTATCAGGCTTTAGTATTATCAAAATTCTGAGTTTATATTCCATGGATTTAGAATCCACGGTAAATGGTTTCTTGCTTTTAAGAGTCTGTATTTTAATGCAAAGGGAAAATATTGATTTTGAGAGATTTACTAAAAGCCTGTATAAGGAAACTGAGACAAGCCTGCAGGACAGGAATATTGCCTACATGCTGGCTCAGTGCATTATTTATGTAACAAAGACAGAAGACAATACTCATACAATAGTGAAAGAACACTGATAGGAAATTCATAATGCACTGATCTTAAGTAGAACTCAATAATTATAATGCTTTTTAGTGTTTTTGAACTTCACCTCACATTGCTTTTTCTTTAAACAATGCTTAGAGTTATCTTTTAAGAGCAGAAGATGAAAGAAGCTACCACACAAAAGAGAAGAGATTCAAAGAGCAAGGAAACAGACAATAGCCACTTCAGATGGGGAATGATGTAATTGGAGCCTTCCTAAATATTAGCAAGGAGACAAATGAGAATGAAGAATAAAAGAGGCCCATGGTTTTCTTTTTACATTTGTTTTTAAAGTCACTAATATCTGCACCTCCTTGTAATTCATAGACTTGGTGAGCATCTTTCATCTCTTAGTTTATCACATCCCTTTCCAACTTTTCTCTTTGCTTCATTACACATGAAGCTAATTAGTTAACAATATATATTTTTGTTTTAGATCAAAATATATTTTGCTATGTCACCAAGTCATCAAAAATTAACAATATAACCTATTATGATATATAAGAAGGCAATTGTAGCAGTTTGATATGGTTTATGAATTCCAAAAATAGATATTGGATTATGTTTGTGAACTAGTCTGTTCCTCTGGGCATATTAGATTGTATTGAATTCGGAGGTTTCACTTTTAGTTGATTAAATTATGATTAAGGCTTTGATCGGGCCATGTCAGTAGGATGTTGAGTCCCTGTCCAACAAGGGGGTGGGAACTCACAGGGAAAACTACATGACAGAGGAATTAGTTAGAGTTTTTTTGGATGCTGGAGCCCAAGAAGTAAATACACAGGAGAAGAACTCAGAAGAAAAGAGATGACTCCATAGACACAGCAGAGGCCCCGGGAAGAAAGAGAGCCTGAAAGTCTACAGCTGACCTTGTGGAGAGAACAGAGCAGCTGAGCCCAGAGAGACAAGCCCTGGGAGAGAGATGAGACTTATCCCAGCCTACAGCTGAGATAAGAAGAAGCTGGGACCATGGAGCCTTAAGAGGAAGAAGTTAGGTTTTGGTTTAGTTCCCAGTGACTCCTAAAGAAGACAAGTGGACACAACAGGCAGACAACAATCACAAACAGAAAGTGGAAACAATAAGCAGATAGATGAGGGAGCCATCTCGGGTGAGGGGATAAAAATAATAAAAATAAATAAATAAAGTTAATTAGCTCTAGCAGTAAGGAAAATTACAAATAACTTGTTTCTGTTTTAACACAATTCCATGTGTAGTTTTTATCATTATTTAGGACTGAGCAGATTGTGTTTGTATAAATGCTTCTGCCAAATGAGATACCAATAGAATTTCCTTCCAAAAAAAAAAAAATTGTTCTATGTGAATCTAAGAAATTGAGATTAAAAAAAGAACTCTCAAGAACTAATTTGACAAGGGCTTTCTTATTTTTTGCATTTCATATTATTTTATATCTGAGTCAATGTAATAAATAAAAAATCATAGACTATCAAAACTTGAAGATAATTTGAGATCATTTTGGTCAATAGCCTTTCCAGCACTTAACCTTAATCTGTAACATTGATGATTTCCCTTCTTTGCCTCAGTTCCTGGAAATTTATCACTTACCAAACAGCCTCAACATCTGAGAAAGCCAGTGATGCTTATGTTAGCCTGTAATCTCTCTACTTACCATTTCTATTTATTGGTTTTCATTTTACCCAGAGAAATCAAACATAAGGCACATCTAATTCCTATGCCATGTAATGGCTCCCTAAACATTTAAAGAGAATTTAAATGATGAGCAAATACAATTAAAAGAGATAAACTATCGACCATTAAAAATAGATATTTCCTATTTTTGGACATTTTGGTTTTTAATAATCTAACATTCTTAAAATGTGATTCAAGA
>JAKSZT010053801.1:6245548-6312979 GCA_026826555.1 Tolypeutes matacus | reverse complement strand
ACATTTTGGTTTTTAATAATCTAACATTCTTAAAATGTGATTCAAGATCCCTGGATCCTTGAGTTCTATGGAGTCAAAAATATTTTCATAACAATACTAAAACATGATTTGTCTTTTTCACAGTGTTAATATTTGTACTGATGGTACAAAGGCAATGGTAGGTAAAACTGCTGGCACCTAAGCATGAATCAAGACAATGGTCACCTATTTGTAATAATGAAATGATTACAAACCTATTTGTAATCATTTTATTATTCATTGTAACACATTCTCCATGATAGAAAGAGGAAAGGAAGAAAGGAAGAAAGAGAAGGAAGGAAGGAAGGAGGGAGGGAGGGAGGAAGAAAGAAAGAGAAAGACAGAGAGAAGGAGGGAGGGAGGGGGGAGAGAGAAAGAGAAAGAAAGAAAGAGAAAGAAAGAAAGAAAGAGAAAGAAAGAAAGGAAGGAAGGAAGGAAGGAAGGAAGGAAGGAAGGAAGGAAGGAAGGAAGGAAGGAAGGAAGGAAGGAAGGAAGGAAGGAAGGAAGGAAAGGAAAAGAAAGGGAAGGAAGGAAGGGAGGGAGGGAGGAAGGAAGAAAGAAGAAAGACAAAGAAAGAGAGAGAGAAAGGAAGGAAGAAAGGAAAGAAAGGAAGAAGAAAAGAAAGAAAGAAAGAAGGAAGGAAGGAAGGAAGGAAGGGAGGGAGGAAGGAAGGAAGGGAGGGAGGGAGGAAAGGAGGAGGGAAGGAGGAGGGAAGGAGGAAGGGGGAGAGAGAGAGAGAGGAAGAGCCAGTTTCACTTAAGAATAATCTTAGTGAAGAAATCAGACTTAATGTTATCACATTGTGAACATGTTATTTTAATACTCTGTGTGATGAAACGGGAGGTATATATAAAACACTTCTATAGACCTTGGCAATTTGTAGCTAAACTAGCTGCGCTCTTCTTACAACACCATTCTTACCTGGAAGAACACTAGTTATTCAGAACTGACCAGACATTTTCTCAAAAATGAAAAAAGTGAGCCTGCTATTTGAAAGAAACAAATGATAGTATTTGTTGCCAATAACATAATTTCAGCTTTCATATGAAAATTGGAAACGTTTGTGGTGATTTGAAGATGTGTGTACCCCATGTTCTCAAATCTAATCCATTCCTATGGGCGTAAACCCATTTTGAATATGACCTTTTGATGAGGCTACTTAAGTTAAGGTGTGAGCCACCTCCTTCAGGATGGGTCTTAATCCTATTACTGGAATTATTTTAAATGGAATGAATATAGAAGGAGAGAAAGCCATGGGTGCAAGAAGCTGAAATCAATGAAACCCAGAAGAGAAGGGACAGACCAACAGACACTGCCACATGCCTTCCCATGTGGCAGAGAAGCCAAGGATCTTTGGCAGCCAGTCTTTGGAAAGAAAGCATCACCTTGATGATGCTTTGATTTGGATATTTTTCTCAGCTTCAAACTATAAGCAAGTAAATTCCAATGGTTTAAGCTGAACTATGTCATGGTAGTTTGCTTTAAGCAGACTAGGAACCTAAAACAAATTTTGGTGCCAGGAGACTGGGGCACTGCTATTGCAAATACCAAATATGTGGAAATGGCTTTAGAAATAGGTAATAGGTAGAGGCTGGAAGAGTGATGAGGTACTTGATAGAAAAGGTCTAGATTGCTGTGAAGAGAATATCTGTAGAAATATGGATGCTAAAGTTACTGCTGATAAGTCCTTAGAAGAAAATGATGAATATGTTATTTGAAACTAGAAGAAAGACAATCCTTGTTTTAAAGTGGCAGAGAACATGGTAAAATTGAGTTCTCATATCAGGTGGAAGTCAAAATTTGGAAGTGATGAGCCTGGATATTTAGCTGAAAGGTTTCTCAAAGAAAAATGGAAAGTGCCAGCCTGGTTTCTACTTGCGGCTTATAGTAAAGTGCAAGAGGAAAGGGATAAGCTAAAAACTGAATTCTTAGGCACAATGAAACCAGAAATTGATGGTTTGGAAAATTCTGATATTCTGGAAACCAAGACCCAGAGAATAGTGCTCCATGTGAGGTTTAAACTGAACATGGACCTAGATAGCCATTTCAGTGCAAGACAGGATTGGAAATGCAGTTAAAGAGGAAGGATCTGTGGAAAGTCCTACTGGTCTAGTGGATTGGACCCCTACATAACAAATGCAAAACTGACAGTTTTTCTGTGAGATCTTTATGAAATAAACCACTGCCAGCCTGGACTAAAAGGAATAGAAAAGGGACAGATTGAAGGAAAAAATTAATTCAAGAGCAGGATCATGGAAGCTGAGATCTGGATAGAAGATGTCTTCTTGGGCCAAGAGTGTGGGCTCACCGATGAATATGGAAAGGTTGAGTTGGCCTCAGTGTTTGAGAAGGTGGGCCTTCCACCCCTGTTGTTCAGAAAGAGTGCTGCCACCAAAGTTTTCTCAGATCCCTGGGTAATTGTGGAAAGTTGGGCCACCACTCTAATGCTTGGCAAGGGTGGAGCCTCAAGCCTGGCCACCATCCTGCTGCTTGAAGAGGGTAGAACCTTCACCCCCAGTATTTGAGGAAAGCATGGCCATTGAACAAGCACTTGGAGGGGATGGTGTCCATCAGGCCCAAAGGACAAAATAGCATTCCACAGATGACTCTTAGCCCTTGAAATCTAATGAAGTATGCCCTGTTGGGTTTCAAAATTGTTTGGGACCTGTGACCCCTGTTTTCCTTCCAATTTCTTCCTATGAGAATTGAAATATTTATTCCATGTCTGTCCTTTCTTGGTACATAGAAGCAGATGACTTGTTCTCTAGGTTTCCAAGGTCCACAGATGGAGGGGAATTCTGACCCAGGACAGACCACACCAATAACTGATTTTGATGAGAATTTATACCTAGCATTGTTTCTGAAATGATATAAGGCCTTTGGTACAGTTGTGATTGAATGAATGTGTTTTGTATATAGAAAGCATCCAGAGTGGGGAGTGTGGTGGTTTGAAGATGTATGTACCATAGAAAAACATGTTCTTAAATCTAATCCATTCTTGTGGGTATAAACCCACTGTAAGTAGTACCTTTTGATAAGGCTACTTCAATTAAGGTGTGACCTCCTTCAAGATGGGTCTTAATCCTATTACTGGAGTCATTTATAAATGGAATGAATACAGAGGGAGACAAAGTCACAGATACAAGAAGCTAAACAGAGAAAGAGAAGGGAGATACCAATAGACACTTCCATGTGCTTTGCCTTGTGGCAGAGGAGCCAAGGATCTCCAGCAGAGAAAGTTTTGTCTTGATGATGCCTTGATTTGGACATTTTCTCAGCCTCAAAACTGTATGTGAATAAATCCCCATGGTTTCATCTGAACCATTATATGGTATTTTCCTTTAAACAAGTTAAGAAACTAAAACACTATTTGCCATTATGAACTTGAAACCATCCATATTTTTTAACAAATCAATTTTATTGGTACATATTAATAAAGCATAAATCCATCTAAAGTGTACAATCATTGGTATTCAGTGAAATCACAAAATGGTGCATTCATCACTTCAATCATTCTTACAGCACTATCATTATTCCAATAATAATAATAAACAAAAAAAGAAACAAACAAATAAAACTCATCACCTCTCAAATCTCTCTATGCTTCCCCTGCTGTATATAGCTGCTATTATTTTTCCTTCTCTCTAGTATATTTGTATTTACATTTTGTAAAAACAGTCTTATATATGCCATATTACCATATTCATGTTTAACATGAGGTTTATTGTCATATACAGTACCATGTTACAGATTTTAGATTTCCTTTTAGTAATATACATGACCTTAGATTTTCCGTTTCGACCACAGTCATACCAATATAATAATACTGCTAGTTACAAACACCGTGATATGCTTTCACCATTTCTATTCATTTCCAAAGATTTACAAACAACCTTTTTACTGCACAGATTAAGCCTCAGCTTTCCATTCTCTAACCTCCTTCTATTTTCTGGTGATCTCTATTCTAATTATTAACTCCATGAGTTTACACAGTATATTTTGTTCATAATAGTGCAATCATACAGTATTTGTCCTTTTGTGTGTGGCTTGCTTCACTCATTATAATGTCCTCCAGGTTTATCCATGTTGTCATATGCTTCAGTACTTCATTTATTCTTACCAGTGCATAATATTCCATGATGTGCATACACCACAATATGTTGATCCATTCATAGTTGATGGACACTTGGGTTGTTTCCAACCTTTGTCAATCATGAATAATGCCACTATGAACATTGGTGTGCAGATGTCTGTTTGTGTCTCTGCTCTCTGTTCTTCTGGATATATACCTAGTAATAATATTGCCAGGTCACATGGCAAGTCTATATTCAACTTCCTTAGGAATTGCCAGACGATCCTCCACAGTGGCTGTATCATTCTACATTTCCACCAACAGTGAATAAGAATTCCTATTTCTCCACATCCTCTCCAACATTTATAGTTTTCCTACTTTATAATAGAAGCCAGTCTAATGTGTGTGAAATAATAACATTGTAGTTTTGTTTTGCATTTCCCTATTCTCTAGTAATGTTGAACATATTTCATGTGTTTCTTCGCTATTTGTATTTCTTCTTTGGACAATTGTATTTTCAAGTCTTTTGCCCATTTTCAAATTGGGTTGTTTGTTTTTTTATTGTTGAGTAGTATGATCTCTTTGTATATCATGGATATTAAACCCTTATGGATATGTGATTGCCAAATATTTTTTTCATTGAGTCGGCTTCCTTTTGACCTTTTTGACAAAGTCCTTTGAGGTGCAAAAGTGTTTAGTTTTATTGCTCATGCTTTGGGTGTAACGTTTAAGAAACTACTGCCTACAATGAAATCTTAAAGATGTTTTCCTACATTTTCTTCTAGGGGTTTTATGATTGTCACTTTTATAATTAGGTCCTTGATCCATTTTGAATTAATTTTTGTATAAGGTATGAGATAGGGGTCTTCTTTCTTTTGTTTGGATATGGATATCCAGTTCTCTGAGCAACATTTGTTGAATAAACAGTTCTGGCCCAGCTATGTGGGCTTGACCACCTTGTCAAAAATCACTTGTAGATGTAAGGGTCTATTTCTGAGTTCTTGATTCAGTTCCATTGGTCAATATGTCATTCTTTATGCCAGCACCACGCTTTTTTTCACTGTAGCTAAGTAATATGCTTTAAAGTCTGGAAATGAGAGTCCTCCCAGTTTGTTCATCATTTTTAAGATCTTTTTGGCTATTTGGGGCCCCTTACCTTTCCAAATAAATTTGATTATTGACTTTTTGATTTCTGTAAAAGAGGCTGTTGGGATTTTTATTGATATTGGGTTGAATCTGTAAAACAGTTTGGGTAGAATTCACATCTTAATGATATTTAGATTTCCAATCCATGAACATGGAATGTCCTTCCTTTCATTTAAGTCTTCTTCAGTTTCTTTTAGCCATGTTTGGTAGTTTTCTGAATACAGGTACTTTATGTCCTTGGTTAAGTTTATTCCTAAATGTTTGATTGTTTCAGTTGCTAAAGTTGCTAAGTTTAGTTGCTGAGTTGAAAATTTTTTCTAATTTCCTCCTCAGATTGCATATCAGTAGTGTATAGAAACACTTGATTTTTCATATTAATCATATATCCAGCCACTTTGCTGAACTCATCTATTAGTTCTAGTAGTTTTGTTGTGGATTTCAGGAGCATGTAGATATAGGATCATATCAGCAAATAGTGAAAGTTTTATTTCTTCCTTTCCTATTTGGGTGCCCCTTATTTCTCTCTCTAGCCTAATTGCTCTAGATAGAACCTCTAGCACAATATTGAATAACGATGGTGACAGTGGGCATCCTGGTCTTGTTCCTGATCTCATTGGGAATGCTTTCAGTCTTTCACCATTGGTTACAATGCTAGCTGTAGGTTTTTTATATATGCACTTTACCATATTGAGAAAGCTTCCTTCTATTCCTATCTTTTGGAGTGTTTTTATCAAGAAAAGGTGCTGTATTTTGTCAAATGCCTTTTCTGCATCAGTTGAGAGGATCATGTGAATTTTATTCTTAAATTTATCAGTGTGGTTTATTACACTAGTTGATTTTCTTGTGTTGAACCACCCCTGCATACCTGGGATAAAACCCACTTGATTGTGGTGTATAACTCCTTTAATGTGCTTTTGGATTCTGTTTGCATGTATTTTGTTGGGGATTTTTGCATCTATATTCATTACAGATATTGGTCTGTAATTTTCTTTTTTGTAGTATCTTTATCTGATTTTGGTATTAGGGTGATGTTGGCTTCTTAGAATGAGTTTGGTAGTGTTTTTTTTCTATTCAAATCTTTGGGATAACTTGAGAAAGATCGGTATTAGATCATCTTTGGAAGATTGATAAAATTTACCTGTGCAGTTATCTGTCCCTGGGCTTTTCATCTTTAGGAGATTTTTGATGACTGTTTCAGTTTCTTCACTTGTGATTGGTTTGTTGAGGTCTTCTATTCCTTCAAGGAGTAGTGTAGGTGGTTCGTGTGTTTCTTGGAATTTGTCCATCTCCTCTACATTGTCTAATTTTTGGGGCCTATAGTTGTCCATAATATCCTTTTATGGTCTCTCTTACTTCTGTGGGGTCAGTGGTAATGCACTCCTTCTCATTTCTGATTTTATTTATTTGCATCTGCTTTCTTTTTCTCTTTGTCAGTCTAGCTAAGAGTTTTTGATCTTATCAAAGAACCAACTTTTTTTAAATTCTATTTTTTTGTTGTTATTGTTGTTGTTCTTGATTTCATTTATTTCTGCTCTCTGCTCTGATCTTTACTATTTTTTTCCTTCAGCTTGGTTTGGGATTAGTTTGCTGTTCCTTTCTAGTTCCTTCAGGTGTGTAGTTAGACCTTCAATTTTAGCTCTTTCTTCTTTTTTAATGTACGCATTAAGGGCTACAAATTTCCTTCTTAGCCCTGTCTTTGCAGTGTCAAGTAGGTTTTGATATGTTGTGTTCTCATTTTCATTCATCTCAAGATATTTGCTGAATTATCTTGCAATTTCTTCTTTGACCTACTGATTATTTTAAAAAACTGTTGTTTAATCTCCATATATTTATGAGATTTCCCTTTTTTTCCATTCATTATTGATATCCAGCTTCATTCTGTTATGTTCAGAGAAAGTGTTTTGTATAATTTCAATCTTTTTAAATTTATTGAGACTTGTCTTGTGACCAAACATCTGGTCTATCTTGGAGAAGGATCCATAAGCACTTGAAAATAAAGTATATCCTGCTATTTTGGGGTGCAATGCTCTATAGATATCTGTTAGGTCTAGTTGATTTATAATATTATTCAAGTTCTCTGTTTCTTTATTTATATTCTGACCAGATGTTCTATCCAATGCTGAGAGTGATGCATTGATGTCTCCAAATATTATTGTAAAGTCATCTATTTCTCTCTTCAGCTTTGCCCAGTGTGTGCCTCACGTATCTTGAGGCACTCAGGTTAGGTGCATAAGTATTTAGTATAGTAATTTCTTCTTGGTGAATTGCTGCTTTTATTAATATATAATGGTCTTCTTATAATGGTCTTCTTATAATTTATTAATATATAATGGTCATCCCTTATAACAGTTTTGCATTGGAAATCTATTTTATCTGATATTAGTATCACCACTCCAGCTCTTTTTTGGTTACTATTTGCATGGAATACCTTTTTCCAACCTTTCACTTTTAACCTGGTTGTGTCCTTACGTCTGAGGTGGGTCTCTTGTAGACCACATGTAGATGGATCATATTTTTCTTCCATTCTACCAATCTATGTCTTTTAATTGGGGAGTTCAACCCATTAACAGTCAATGTTATTACTGTAAAGGCATTACCTCGTCCATTTTGTCCATTGGCTCTTTGTTGTCATATCGTTCTATTGTCTGTCTTCTTTCCTTTTAGTTAGCCCTTCTTAATAACCTTTATTTCTAAATTCTTCTCCAAATCTTTCACCTTTTTTTTTCCTTTCAGGCTGCAGCACCCCCTTTAGTATCTCTTGTAATTCTGGTCTTTTGGTGATATATTCTATCAGTTTTTGACAATCTGTGAAGACTGAACTCACCCTCATTTTTGAAGGACAGTTTTGCTGGAGACAGAATTCTTGGCTGGCTCTTTTTCTCTTTCAGTACCCTAAATACATCATACCACTTTCTTCTTGCCTCCATGGTTTCTGATGAGAGTTTGACACTTCATCTTATCGTGTTTCCCTTGTATGTGATGTATTGCCATTCTCTTGATGCTTTCAGAATCTTCTCTTTATCTCTGATGTTTGTAATTCTGAATAGTAGGTGACTCTGGGTAAGTCTTTTCTGATTTCTTCTGTTTGGGGTGTGTTGTTTCTTGAATATTGATATTTATGTCTTTCATAAGGGTTGAGAAGTTTTGGTCATGATTTCTGCAAATATTCTTTCTGCCTCTTTTCCATTTTCTTCTCCTTCTGGGACACCAATAATATGAATGTTTGTGCATTTCATATTGTCATGTAACCCCCTGAGGCTGTGTTCCATTTTTTCCATTCTCTTCTCTTTCTGTTTTCCTGTCTTTTCCAGTTCAGATGTTCTGCCTTCAAAATCACTAAATCTGTCTTCGAGCATTTCAGATCTGCTCTTATGTACCTCTAATGTATTTTTAATCTCATCCATTGTGCCTTTCATTCCCATAAGGTCTGTTACTTTTCTTTGCAGGCTTTCAAGTTGTTCTTTTATGCTCACCCTGTGTCTTTTTAATATCCTTATTTCTTTAGTCACATTTTCTTTAAATTCATTAAAGTAATTTAGGAGAGTTGTGTGATTATCACTGATTATCTTAAATCCTGTATCTCTTCAGGATATTTGGTTAGTTCTTTTGGTTGGGCCATCTCTTCCTGTTTCCTAGTACAGCTTGTAATTTTTGCTGATGTCTAGGCATCTATGTTGGTGAATTTACTCTGATAGCCAATTTCTCTCTTGCCTATTTTTTTTTCACAGCTCTTCTTTGATATTTGGTTCAACTTATTCTAAGTCTTTAAAATTGCCTGACTTAAATTATCAAAATCAGCCAGTGACTCTCTAATGGGGCACAGAGAGTAGTTTTTGTCTATGCAATTTCCAAACCAGCCAGCAGATGGTGCCCAGCAACGCACCTTCCCACTGTAGTGTTTGAGTCTGGGCTTTCCTATGTTCCCGTGCTGAATCACCAGAGCAGAGATTCAAAGCAGGCTCTGCTGGCCAAATTCACTGAAGAAAAGCCCCACAACTCCCCCTCCCTTCCCTTGAAACAGCTGACAGGGAGGAAGTTGTCTGTTCCCCTCTCAGTTGGCTGCAGTGAGCCAGGGGTTTTACCCCAGCTTAATACCTTGGGGCTGGGGGAGGGGAGACCTTCCTGGCTGCTGCTAGGCTTGGTGAGTCATGTTTGTGGTTTCAGCTTCTTTGTCTCTCTGTCATTTCACCCTTCTGGGAGTTGTGTAGCACTGTCATGGTCTGCTGACCCCTAAAGCAGGTCTCTCAGATAGCTTTTGGCTCTTTCTCAGTTGTTTTTGTGAGAGCATTGAACTCTGCATGTTTAGTGCAATGCCGTCTTCCCACAATTCCCCCAAACTATCCATATTTAAAGATTTTCCTGAAGAGATTTGTATATGAAACCATATTGAACCAACATTTTCCAAATGACCAATGACTGATGTTATAAAATCATACATGAGCAAAAGATCCATTCAAGTGAAAATAGATCTACGAATTCTAAAGTAAAAACATATGAAAAGTTCATTGATTTGGGTTCAGATTTTACGTTGCAACTTACCTTTAAGAAACTACTCCTTATTCACTTTTGGTATAATATCAAAGGAAACTATCCACAATTGTCTGCAAAGGGTCTTAAAGTACTCCTTCCATTTTCCAACTTCATACCCGTATGAGACTGTATTTGCTTCATTTACTTCAAAAAAATAAGGTATCACAAAAGCTTGAATATAGAAGCAAATATAAAAATTCAGCTAACTTCTATTAAAGACAGACTTTAAAGAGATTTGCATAATGAAATTAACACGAAACTTCTAACTAGTTTTTTGTTTTGGAAAATATATTTTTCTTAAAAATGTTATTTATGTTAACACACAATGGGTTTGTTATTCCTATTTTATGTAAATTAAATTTTCTTTAAAATTTCAAATATGGTAAATATTGATTGATACAGCTACATAAACTCAAAGTCTTTGGTGTCCTTAGTAGTTTTTAAGGATACGTAAGTGTTCTGAGACTAAAACGTTTGAGAGTCTCTATGCTTCCTATCTTCTATCTTCTCCATGTTCATCTCTTGCCATTACTTCAATCACACTACTATTCAGGTATATTAAGTTATTTTGTTTCCTTGAAAACACCACCCTGGCCTCTTGTTTATTCTAGAATACATTCATTCTCTCTTTTTCTTTTTCCCTAACTTCAGATCCTTAGAGATTATTTCTTTTCCTTCAGATCCTTAGAGATTATTTCCTTTTCCTTTAGATCCTTAGAGATTATTTCTAATACCTGTATTCTTTTTTCTTATTATGCATCACCCACTTAACTTTTGAGTGTGACTATTACACTGTATTGTAATTACATGTTAAATCATCTCCATGCTGGATGTTTCACTTGTCTATCACTGGACCCCAAGTCTGAAATAAATATTTGTTGAACACTTTGTTCTAGGCACTGTGCTTAACATGTTGCATATAATATTTAATTTAACCCTCACAGCAACCTTATTAGATAAGTATTCATATTTTCCTGTTAATGATAAAGAAATTGGGCTTCAGAGAAGTTAATAAGCAGCCCAGATCACATCGTCAGAAAATATCAAAACTAAAACTCAGACTTCATTTGTTCACCCATTATATTAAATATGCCTCACTTGCTCTTACCTATTAAACATTCCATAAGTATTTGGTGAATTGAATAAAATTCTATATCAAAGATGTTGTCTGTCCTTTGTATATAATATATATAATTTACTGGATAGTATAACGTTACATATATTTCTTTCAATGGCATCATTTAACTAAAGAGTTTTCATTATTATATAGGAAATATGAAGCCTAGGGGCCAATGAGATTTAGAATATTTATGATTACTCTATTTTATGGTATTGGTAAAATATTACCTAACTTCAATACTGAAAAAAAAGGTTGAAACTAATGTAGTATTGGGGAATTTTTCTTGGAGTAGTATTTAGAAAAGAATATTCACAAACATATTCAATTATATTGTCCCTGGATTCTCTGAATACCACAAGTAGAATTGTGAAATACAGCATAGATTCTTTTAATCTTATTCTAAGGACAGTTCTCAAAGAAATGAGTGTGAAATCCACTGACCATAAACTAAATTAGAAAACAGTGAATTTGAAAGTTTGACATTATTTTATTAGGATTAAAATAGCCAGCTCCAAATAACATAGCTACCCATTTGGTGACCTAGATTCAGCTTTCTTTGATTGTCCAAACACTATTTAACATTTCAAATTGAAACTAAGAGAGACCCATAGGCAGAAATACATTCTTTTCCATGGTCCCTGGTGTTATTTTATTTTGCTGTACACCCATTATACTTCCAGCATCACCATGACCTGCAGATGAAAGGGGATGAATTTTAAGTTACATAAAAGTAACAAAACATAAAGGCAACTTTATGGGACAAAATACTTGTGGTCTAGAGATAGAAAATATATTAAAATGCAGGCATGTTCTGGGATAGAAAAGTAGGGTCCGGTATAAAACTGATGGACAAAGAAACATCATTCAACTCCACATTTGCATATGACCACTTACAGCATAATGAGGCTGAAAAAGTTACCTAGACAATCCTTTCCTCTCCAAGGATTAAATCTTATATTGAACCAGCTCTTAAAATTTAAATAGAGGAGAGAACATGGAAGACAGGAATGATAATAAAGAATATTAATTAACTGATTATCTCTGTGTAAAATTAGGTCTCCTCTTCACAGGCAAAACTATGAGAAATCATATAACATAAACCTCAGAACTGACCACCCCAAGGGATGAAGATGCTGACTGTAACATACAACAATGCCTTCCTTATTTGTTAAAGAATGTTACTACCTTGAAATTTCAGGTGGCAGCCAGCACACTTGAGCAGCCTTCTGCAGCTAAGGAGAAAGCCATGAGGTGAAAAAGCAAAGAGACTGCACTGCCTGTTATAAGTGTGGCATCAGGGCCACGTGAATGCACTGTGCATCACCCCTAAGCTCAATTCAAGTGGGCCAAGGAAATCTAATATAGCACATAACAAGCATAGATCATCAGCTATAATGCTTGGATCTTCTTGTGTCCCAAAGTAAGGCCACAATGTTGCTTCAAGGCAAAACTGGTTCAATCTCTAAAGATAAGATTTGTTAACAGAGCATTAAGAAAACAAGCTAACGTCCCAATTTGCAGCTGGCCCGAAGCCCATAATTGTTATTTGTGATCTCCTTCATCTATTCATTTTAGATTTCCTTTACCCTTGGCCAGGCACTTCAGGTGGCCTCAGTTGTTTGTCTGGTGCAGTTACTCAGACCTTCATCTCTTGGGCATCAGAGTCCTTGGTCTCCTTGGCTTTGTCAAGTTAGATTGCAGCAATTGTCCATTCACTATTGTCACTAGTCATGAAGGTCTCAAGAGATGTCCAGTAAAACCTCAAAGTTTCAAACATTCTTATCCCTTCCCCTATTATGTAGCACAAGCCAAAACTTCTTCTGATTATGAGGGTTAATTATACCTATCAGTATAGTAAATTCTTTCTTCATCTGCTCATCTACTGGCATGAGAACTCAGGAAGCCAAAATAACCAGACATCAGTCACAATTTAATGTTTAATGGAGCCCTTACTATGTTGCCTAATGGAACCATACCTCCTGACACCTAGTATCTCCAATTCAGAAAGTCTAATGTTGCATTGGCAGAATGCTCAAATTCTGGAAGATCCCTGAGAGTGATGATGAGAGGAGCTAATCTTACTTCTACTTCTTGGTTTGGGGATCTATATATTACAGCTATTGTGGAAGTATGGAACACATCTGCTTTGGTGTAGTAAGTGTCTGGTGCAGCCATTACATTTAATTTGATTCTCTGAATGACTCTGAATTTATATAGGGGTAAATATTAAATTCTTAATTTGAATTGAGGTTTAGAAAACTACATTGACTTCCTTAAGGACTCACAGTGATGGATTCAGGAGTAGAATCCCATTCCCATAATGTTTCTATTATTTCCCACAATTTCTACAGCAAAATTAAATGAATGGCATATATTCTATATAGATCTACTCCAATCTGTTTTCACCTTAACAAAATTTTTCATTAAGGAGCTCCAATTCCTTGTCACCTCTTCCTACCACAAAATTATACCATATACTATAAGGATGAACAATATCACAGATGTCTACCAAAAAAACAATTTTTAAAATGTTTTAATATTGAAGATCCAGATGCTTTCTATTAAGTAATCTTCCCTCCTCATCTTCAAATTCTCTATAAAATGCAATATTTAAATTTCATTTAATTTCTAAAACAATAATAGAAAGAATAAAAATGAAAATCTTCCTTCCAAATTCTACCTTTTAGTTTTAGCAATCAAATTATAAATGAATAAAAATGACTTTATAAATAAAAAGCAATGAAATAAGGATTTATTCAAGACTTTTTGACCTTTAAGTTGAAAGGATAATTTCTGAAAGCAGGTATATTTTCATCTACTTTCTACATACTGAAAATTAAATTTACTCATTTTACCTTAACCAGACTGTGCCAAGTAAACCAAAGATCTCCACTGGAAAAAAGATCTAAGTTCATATGTATTTTAAAAACTCAATTACAAACTACATTCAGAATTATTCTCCATAAACTAATGGAGATTTGGTGCTATTTGCACTACAAGGCTATATTTACATGTCAGATACTCTTCAATATTTTAAGCATAAAATTGTCTTAATTCCTATCAACCAATATCATTTTCTGGAGTAGTGCATTATTATGTACAAATTTTCAAAGCATTTTAACCACAAATCAGTGGAAATTTTTCAATGATATTACTTATATACTTTTCCATCATTAGCTGTTAAAAGTAAAGTAAAATGATATGATCCAAATCAGGAATTACTATCACCAACAGATAGTAAAAATTCATCTTGGAATTACATACATGGAGCCCAGAAGAAGACACAAAGAAATTGCCCCTTTATTGCAATAAGAACCTCAACTTGGAAAAACCTTGGCCAGATTTACCAAAAAGCATGTGAGTTCACTCATTTACAAAATTAAGTCAAACAAAGGAAAGATTTATATACTAAATTATACATTACTGAAGTCAGGACCACGCTGATCTGGTCCATTGTTGTATGTCCAGAGTTTAGCAATGCTTGGCATATAGAAAGCTATTGATATATACATGTCGAATGAATGTATCTAAATTAAGAATGTAATCACCTCAGTTAACTATGGCTCATCTATGCAACACAAATCCAATATATGAACCAAGCAGAAGGGATCCATAGCCTGAAAACAGAATTCTTTGGGTTCATAGGAAACTTCTGCATCTGATTTAGCCCCAATTGTGCTTTCACTACCACAAAGTCACCCTCATCATGTTCAGTACATTCCAGGGCACATAACAAGACAGACATTGCTAAATACATTGCCATGGTCTTGAAACAAGTGGATCTTGCATTTCTAAAATTCAAACTTCATTACCCTATATCTTGCCATAATATATGAACCCAAATGGACAGCACCTAGCATGTTAACAAGATTGTCTCATAACCCATACCCAACCTCAGAGAACTGATGAAGTTGCAGCTACATTGTCTATAGCATGTTACAGTTTATAAAGTGCTTTCTCAAAAATGTATCTAATTTCTTTCTCTAAACAGCCCTATGAATGGGGCACAGTAGAAACTATCCATGCCTTCTAATGAAATTTTAAGTTTTGAGAGCTAAACTAATAGGCATTAGTTTGGAAAGTTACTAAATGGCACAGTTTTCTGGCTCCAAAGCATATGGTCGTTCTACTCTGCCACTTAGAAAGAGTTTTATATGGAGAAAAGTTAATTCCTTAAGTAGGATTGGGTGGTCAGATAGGAGAAAAGAGAGCCATAACATTTTGAAAGAACACCTAATCTAAAGCAAACTGTTGCTATTTACACCAGCAAGAACAACTTTATGCTAAAGTAAATAAAGACAGCATTTCACTTTGGGAAAGAACAAAAAAATAGGAATTTGGGTTTATCCATGGACAGAAGTCTGTAGTTTTCACAGTGATGACTGCCTGTCTTGGTAAAATGACACCTTCTGGCTAAGAAAACCCACATCTATTTTCAAGAAAATTTTAGCATAAATATGTTGCATGGTTTTCCAAATCTGAAAGCCATTTTAAAAATTGAAGAGGCAGTGAAAACTAATAAGGAATACTGTAAAGAAAACTTCATCAAAAGTCTGACTGGTAACTGGCTTAAATACCTACTCAAATCATGAGCTATTGTTCTTATATAACCTTAAGCAATTCACTTCATCTCCACAAACATAAAGTAATTACTTTGACAAAATAATTCCTCAGCTTTCATCCAATTATAGTATTCTATGATTTTAACATATAAAAATTATTTGTTGAGTCTGTGAGAAGCCATAATTTAATTCTTTTATTTGCTACCCATTCTCATTTCTTTGAAGACCAGTTTATATTGTCTTGAAACAAATGCTCTCAACATTAATAAATATTAAGCCTATATTTACATAAGAAAAAAGATCATAGAGGTATGCAATTTTCACATTAAAGTTTTAAAATTTGATTCAAAATAATTTTGGAGATCATAATATTCGAAACACAATTCTGAAGTTTGGGCATCTTCATGACAATTCTTTAGCAAGTTACTATTAGAAGAAAAAAAAATGTTATGATATTAAAAGTTAAAATTCACAAAGAATTTTGCTTCAATTCACTTTCATATACAATAGAATGTCATTTAGGCACAGAGATATTTATCCTGAGTCAGTAAAAGACAGTGCAACAAACTAACAGAGGAGAAGAGTGGTCAGTGTAGTTCTCATTGAGAGCACATAACTCTAAGTTCTCCTGCTTAGGTCTGTTGTTTATTTTTCTCTGACTTCCTCAGTTGAATGGTTATACACTGAAAACACAAGGATTCTAGAGGTGGTGGAGGTGGATGAGGTATCATAAATTAAAGAGACTATGGGGATACAAGTTGGACCCTAACCAACTTGTATTCAGTTCCCTTTAGGAAGAGAGAAAAATATAGAGATGGGGGAGGGGAAATCTAGTTGGAATCCACCTCATTCCCTGAGTTGAGGATCCAAAGCTGAGGGTCCGGAAAGACCAAGGCAGCTAGAAATGAGGACGAAGTACTGATAAAGAAGAGATGCAGAGTGAGAGAACTCTGCATATCAACAGAGGGTTTGCCCTGAGTATTCAGGAAAGAACTTAAACTACCCAAGATCATGAACAAACTACCTGATATTACAGTGCCTGTTCTCATAAGCCAGGCAAGAAAATTTCATAATTAATAGGACATTGGATAAAGCGTTCAGAAAGGTTTAGCCTCAGTAGTGGGGACTTATTAGCCTTAGACAAAAAATGCTCTGATTCCACCTAATGAATCCTTAAAGCAAGACTTGTAATAAAAATATCAAACTCTTTCCAGATAATTTAACTGCATTTCAGAACAAATTTCAAGAATACTTACAGGAATATAAAAATAGCCAGCACCCAAAAAGACAAAATACAAAATTCCTGGCACCAAATGAAACCTTACCATATATGAAAGAGGCATGCAAACAAGCAGGAAAATAAAAACCACGATAAATAATAATAATAAATCAGAACTTATTTTTTATACATGTATGTGTACGTACCTATATATAAGAATAAGAAAACAAGGTCATTAAAACAATTATTGTAACAGTATTCCACATGTTCAAAAAGTTAAACAGAGACATAGATGATATAAAAAGACAAATAGAATTTATTGAAATGAAAATGACAATATCTTAGATTATAAATATACTGGATGGGGTCAATAAAACATTAAACACTGCAGAATAGAGATTAGTGATCTTGAAGGTATTTTACTAAAAATACCCAGAAAGAAAGACAGAAAAAAGACAATAGTAAAAATTTGTAAAAGACAAAGTCATTGATGAACTGAGTGACAATATCAAAAATATTTAATAGAGTGATAATTAGAGTCTTCAAGGGGGCTGGGAGGAGAAAATTATTTGAAGAAATAATGGTCAAAAAATTGTCCAAATGTGATGAAACACATAAACACACAGATCTAAGAATCTCGATAAGCCCCAAGTAAATGAAAGATAAATAAAACTATATCAGAGTACATCATAATCAAGTCATTGTGAACCTGTAATGAGAAAATCTAAAAAGAAGTCTGAGAAAATAAGACACTTTACCTACATAAAAATGAGGTTGATAGCAGATTTCTCATTGGAAATGGTGCAAGCAGGAAGAAAGGAGAGCAACATTTTTCAAGTACTGAAAGAAAAAAATGTCATGCTTGAATTCTAAATCCATCAAAAATATATTTCAAGAACAAATATAAAATACAAATGTTTTCAAACATAAAATACAGTAAGAGTTCAACACCAATAGAACTTTATTATAAGAAATATTAATGGAAATCCCTCATGCAGAAGGATAGTGATAGCAGATGAAATAAATATATACAAAGTAATGAAGAGTACTAGAAATGGTAAATACATGGTGTATTAGTCAGGCAAAGGAGTGCTGATGCAAAATACCAGAAATCAGTTGGTTTTTATAAAGGGTATTTATTTGGGGTAGAAGCTTACAGTTACTAGGCCATAAAGCATAAGTTGCTTCCCTCACCAAAGTTTATTGCCACATGTTGGAGCAAGACAGCCGCTGATGATTGCCAGGGTTCAGGTTTCTTGGGTTCCTCTTTTCCCAGGACTTGCTTCTCTCCAGGCTCAGCTCCTCTGTTTCCTCCACAAGGTCAACTGTAGACTATGAAGCTCTCTAGCCTTTGCCTTTCTCCACAAGGCCAGCTGTGAACTGTCAGGCAAATGGCTCTGTCTCTTTTCCCCGGGTCTTCCCTCCTTCCTCATGACCAAGCTCCTCTGTGTGCTTACTTCCCTGGGCTCCAGCATTATAACTCAGCTTCAGAACTCCAACTCAAAAAACTCCAACTCTGTCCTTTGCCGTGTCTTTTATCTTGGATTCCCCACCCACTAAGGGGTGGGGCTCAACGCCCTACTGACATGGCCCAATTAAAGCCCTAATCATAATTTAATCATGCCCAGATGAACAGACTGGTTTACAAGCATAATCCAATATCTATTTTTGGAAATCATAACTACATCAAACTGCTACACATGTTTTCTTATTATTTAAATATGTACAAATACAAATGTTTTCTTATTATTTAAATATGCTCAAAAGATAATTGACTATTCAACAACAAAATAATAATGAATAACAGGATTTATAATAGATGTAAAAGTAATAGTGCAAAGGCTGGGAGAGGAGAAATGGAAGTATACTATCGTAAAGTTCTCATTCTATATATGAAGTGGTATAAGAACACTCAAAAGAAAATTGTGATAAATTAAAGATGTATATTAAAAATATGAAAGCAGACACTCAAAACAAAAGATATATGAGAAGCCAGTGGGAGTTGAAGGCATGTGGTTGCTGATGGAAGATTCTTTAACCAATCAACTGACACAGATGCTTCTCTGTCTTCATATGATAAAGATCAGGGATTTAAACGTACTTGAAAAGCTAGAGAGTCACCATTTGTCCCCATCGAGATGGCACATTTTGCAGCAATTGTGGCATATGGATTATACAAACTGAAGAGCGGGGGCAATACTAAAATGTCCATTCACCTTATCCACAGGCGTGTGGCAGCCCAAGGCTTTGTTGTGGGAGCAATGACTCTTGGTGCAGCTGTGTGGGCTATTCCATGTATGAGGAATACTGGGCAAAACCTAAACTTTATTGGTAGTACTTGCTTTAGTTAGAAATCTCAAATTTAGGTGGCACATACATAATGAAAATAAATCATTTGAGTAGGTTCAGACAATAACATGGTATTTTGAATATTGGCTTCCTTTCTTTCAACAGGCTTGATTCACGTGGAGACCAAATTACTAGTGACTAATTCACTAACTAGATCATTCAGAGGAATCAAGTTAACACACAAAAAAACATGTCACCCAAATACTCGTGTTAATGGTAAAATATGCACATTCTTAAACTCTTATGTTGAAATTCGTTCTAAAAAAGACAGAAGGCCAACCCTGAAGTACTTCCAGTTGCTGTAGAATATCACATTGTTTGGTTGTTATGTGAGTGCTATTTATCCCAATACATTTATTTTTTTTTCTGCCTACCTTGTGGATTGGTGTAGTATTCTGGTTTCTAGGGCTGGTTGATTCTTAGAGAACCCTTTCAGAAAAGGGCATGGAATATAACATTGCAATGTCTTCCACAACTGAAAACATGTGTGTTTAAACCAAACCTAGACACCTGGTAACAGAGCAGCCTAGAAGCGGTATTTATTTTATAATCATACTTATAAATAAACATGAGAATAACTTAATCATGGATTTAGTTCAGCTCTTCTGTAATTGCAGGATTATATTTTTGCTGTTGTTCTTAGAATTATTTTTAAATGTCATTTTTAAATAGATCTATGTATTTAAAGCACTAATCGAAAAGCAAATAAGGACTTTAAATGTGTATAGTATGTTTATTTTTGCTGTAAGTTTCACAAATATTAAACAACATATTACCTATATTGGAGGTGATTAGTGATATATGAGAAACTTGGTTTGATCAGACATTATACGCAAATTTGACATACTACAGATTTGACTATTTTGTTGCGCTTGTGAAATTCTCTCATCTAACTGACTTTACATTCCATGGTGATAACATGACAAACATATTGTTCTTAAAATGAGTGAACACATCAAATACATCAGAAAAAGAGTTATGACTAATAAGTCAACAAAGGAGATAAAATGAAATTAATGCAGAAAAGAAAATTATAGAAATAACAAGACAACTGGAAAGCACATTACAAGATGATAGAATTAACCATAGCTATATCAATGATCACACTGAATTTAAATGCTTTAAATACTCCAGTTAAAGAACAGAATATCAGATTTCATTTAAAAAAAAACGATCCAACTGTATGCTGCCTTCAGGAAAGACACTTTAAATATAAAGACACAAATTAGTTAAAATCAAAAGGAAGGAAAGAAATACACCATGCTAACACTACCTAAGAAATCTGGAGTGCCTATATTAATATAAGACAAAGTAAACTGCAGAACAAAAAATATTACTAGGAATAGTGATGGTAATTTCATAATGTTCTAAGGGCCAATTCACCAAAAGGATATAACAGTCCTATCGTCCTTATTGTTTGTACATCTAATAACAAAGCTTCAAAATACATGAAGCAAAATCTGATAGAACTACAAGGAAAACAGAAAAATTCACAATTATAGTCACAAATTCCAATAGCCTTCTTTCAAAAATGGAAAGAAAAATTAGAAAATCAATAGATGTATAGAAGACTTGAGCAAAACATTCAGCATACTTGACCTAATTAAACTTTATAGACTATTCGATTCAACATTAGCAAAATATACATTTTTTGAGTATATGTAGAACATTTACCAAAGTATACCATATCCTGGACCATGCGAGTCAGCACAATAAATTTAAGTATAGTCAAGTCATATAGGCCATGTTCTTTGACCACAACGGAATAAAATTAAAAACAAGAAAACATCACTTAAAAATCCCAAAATATTTGGAAACTAAATAACACATTTCTAAATAACCCATTTGTCAAAGAAGAAATCAAAATTTAAATTAGAAAGTATTTTGAACAGAATCAAAATCATAACATAAATTATGAACATTTATGAGCTGCATCTGTCTCAAATTAATGACCTCAGCTTCCAAACTGAGAAACTAGGGAAAAAAAAGAAATTTAAACCCAATATTACCAGAAGAAAGGAAATAATATCATAATGAAAATAGATGAAAGATAGAATAGAAAATCAGAGAAAATCGAAGAAATAAAAGCTAGTTCTTTGAGAATATCAATAAAAGTAAAAGCCTCTCTCCAGGTTGATCAGGTAAAGAAGGGAGAGGACAAAAGTTACCAATATCAGAAATGAGAAGAGTATATCACTACAGGTTTTACAGACATTAAAAAGATAATTAAAGAAACATTATAAGTAAGTTTATACTAATAAATCTGACAACTTACAAGATATGGACAAATGTCTTGAAAGACACAAATAAGCAAACCTCACTCAAGAATAAGTCAATACTTGTACAGCTCTATATCTATTAAAATTAATTGAATTTTTAGTTTAAAAATGGATCCACAGAGAAAATTTCAGGCCCAAATGGTTTCAATAGTAAATTCTAACCAATCTTTATGAAATAAATAATACAATTTTTTCTTCCAGAAATTTGAAGATTATAGTAATTTTATGAGATCAGCATTATCCTGAACCCAAAACAAGACACATACTATGAGAAAAGAAAACTACATATGAATGTACTTCACAAATATAAATGCAAAAATTCTAAACAAAATCTTAGCAAATCAGGTTAATACATCATAACAGAGTGGGTCCATCTCAAGAAAGCAAGGTTGATTTTGCTTTAGAAAACAAATCAATGCAACACATTAACAGAGCAAAAATAAAAATAATATGATTAACTCAATAAATGCACAAAAAGCATTTGACAAAGTCCACTATCCATTCATAATAAAAACATCTCGTCAAACAAGGAATAGAATGGTACTAATCTACCTCTGATAAAGGGCATCTACAAAAACAAACAAACAAACAAATAAACAAAACTACAACTAACATTACTTAATTGTGAAAGACTGACTGTTTTACCCCTAAGATAAGGAACAAGATAAGACTGTTCACTTTTGTCCTTTTATTTAACATTGTACTAGAGGATCAAAGCAGTGTTATAAGATGGCAAGAAGAATTTAAAGGCATCCTGATATGAAAAATGTAAATCTGTCTTTCCACAGATGACATAGTCTAGTAGAAAATTGAATGAAATCTACCAAAAAAATTAAAATCAATAGTGAGTTTATTAAGATTGTAGGCTACAACATAAATCTATGAAAATATATATTTCTATAAACAACAAACAAGAAATTAAACTTTTAAAATGATGCCATTTACAATGACAATAATATTAAATAAAATTAAATCTGATATTCAAGACTTGTACAATAAATATCACAAAAAATTCATGAAAAAATTAAGAGAAATCATAAATAAAGGAGATACATCATATCCATGGGACCAGAGGATTAATAGTTCTCCCCAAATGATTAAACAAAATTCCAGCATATCTTTTTTATTAGAATTGGAAAGATGATGATAAAATTCATGTAGAATTACAAAGGGCTTAGAATAGACAAAACAACTTTGAAGTACTAATGCTATCTGACTTCAACATATCTTATAAAGCTATTTAAAAAAAAACTACATTTCAAATTCAAAAAATAAAAACAGAAAATGCAGCTATACAAATTATGGAAGCATTACTCCTAAAAAGTTCTGTACAGGCACTTTTCTGTTATCTAATTCCAACTACCAACTCAATTGTTCCTCTAGTATTCAGAAAGATATACAGATAAACACCGATTATTAAATGACATAGTCAAGGTCTCCTTATTAACAACAACAACAACAAAAAAATGCTTAAACATGCTCATATCTCACAAAGCCAAACTCCATATTCTTTTTTCTTTACCTTTAAGCATTAACGTAGTACCAACATTGCTTTTGCTACAAAAACATTACAATGTTGTTGTGAACTATCATCTATAAATTACATTAGAAATATTTATAAAGCTATTTTAATCAAGGCTAAGTGGTATTGGTGTAGACAAATAAATCAACTGAACAGAACAAAGAATACAGAAATAGAACTAAACATGTGGACAACTGATTTCCAATTCAGTATGAAAAAATGTTTATTTCAACAAATAAGGACAAAATGAGCACTGATCTATATTTCTGAACCATATACAAAATAAACTCTAAATGGATCATAGACCTAATATGAAATTTATAGAAGAAATTATAGTTGAAAATCTTTGTGACCTTGGGTTAGGCAAAGATTTCCTACCTAGTTCTGACACCAAAAACACTCTTCATCAAAGAAATAAATTTGATAAAGTGGACTTCATCAAAATTGAAAACTTCTGCTCTTTGAAAGACACTGGTGGGAATGAAACATAAACCAGGAACTAGGAGAAAATCCTTATTTCTGAAAAGGACTTATATCCAGAATATATTTTTTTAAATGCTCAAAAATCAATAATAAGAAAGGAAACATCCTAATTTTAAAATGGGCAAATATTTGAAGAGATACTTCACCCAAAAAAGATATATAGATAAGAAATAAACACATGAAATGATGTTCAAAATCATTTGTCAATAGAAACACAAATTAAAACCATAATGAGATACACTGGTCAGACCAAGTGTTAGCAAAGATATGGAGGAACTAGGACTCTCATGTCCTGCTTGTGGGAATGTGAAATAGCGTATCAACTTTGGAAACAGTTTCCCAGTCTCTTAAAAGGTTAAACATACACCTACAATATTCTACCCTTAGGTATGTCCATGAGAAAAATAAAATAAGTCCAGGCAAAGATCTGTCCATGAATATTCACAGCAGCTTTATTTAGTAAAAAACTGGAAATAGCCCAAATGTTTGAGTGGTAAGCAAACTGTATTACTGACAAACTCAATTTAAAACAATTGTGGTGAGTGCAAAAAGCTGGGCAAAAAAGTGTACATAATACACATTTCCATTTATATAAAATTCTACAAAATATGGCCTGCTCTAAAATGACAGAAATGAGATCAACAGTTGCTTGGGGATGTGGGACAAGAACAGAAGGAAGGTATTACCAAGGGGCAGAAAGATACTTTTGGAAAGGATGAATATGTTTATTATCTTGATGTCAGTGATTTTATGTAAAAGCTTTTGTACACTGTAAATATGTACAGTTTATTATATGTCACTTATACATCTATAAAGCTTTTTAAGAAGAAAACTCTACAGGAGACTACAGAAATACAAAATAAGTTCCAAATATATTGACACCTTCAATGGTTAAGGTTATATATGGGGTCTACGCTTTGGGGGAAAAACTTAGGGCAGAGTTTTTAATTTTTGCTTTAATTAACTATACTTTGTGTAAGTCCAAAAGTTTAAATATAATACTGAATTTATCTCATAAATACAAACCAAATAGCTTCATGCTATATATGGTTTTCATTTTAGGATTTGAATGTTTTGGGGTGTTGTTTGTGGGGGTTTTCTTGCCATTTTGATGCATTATTCAAATTTTTTTAACTGATGCTACTGCATAAGGATGTCAATACTACCATGTCCTACCTGGGGAGATTTTATAGGCTGTCAGAGATCAGGGTGGGAGTTTGTCTTTAAATCTGCCTTCTCCAAAGACTCACACCTTATGCTCCAATTTTTTCCCTTGCTTTTACTCTGTGAATAAACTCCCACTTGGATCTTAGTGCTGGAAACTAGTGTCCCCTCCTGTGTTTCATGGGGAGATTACCATCATTTTTTCCTATAAAGGCCATTTCTTAAAGAATCAAACTATTTGACATTCTTTTGAAAGGTTAGTTTACTTTTTCTGAACCACCAGAAACCAAGCAACCATCTGCAAGCTTGCTTTCTCCTGGCTGCTTCTAGAGTTCCAGAAATGATTTTACTCTCTGCTGGGGCACTAGCTCTTCTAAAAAGCTTTCCAGTCTGCCACACTGCTGAGAGATTCTTGATTTTGACAATATAATGAATATAAATAATAATTCAATATAGTTTCCTACATTCAAAGCAGAGATTTCTAAAGAAAATCTACAGCATTGAGTGAAAACGGCAGTATGTCTCCTGCCAGGCATCACCATAATCCCAGTGTAAATAATTTCAAAATATCCCTACTCCTCTATTGATTCATTACCATGTTTCCAGAGTATCCCAAAAAGTCCCAGTGAACAATGATTCAGGCAGTGATGTTCCTTTTTCCTAACTTTTTGTTACTGGTATCAGATATGCCAATTAGCTGCCACTTCTTCAGATCCTTCTAATCAGCTAAAATTATGTCCTTACACGGCCTGCCTGCCTTGGAGCATGACTCCCAGCTAGAGAAAATTAGAGAAAAATCTCCTTACTGAACTATAACTTTGAGTTTATAAGTATTCAGACCTTATACTTGAATGTCCTTCAAAATCCTCTGCCCCCTTCACTCACCCCATTCACCTTCTAAAGCTCTTCTTGTCCCTGATCACCCACCATAATCTGCCATCACTCTCTGTGACACAGATATATCAATTGATATACTGATTTACTCCTTGGTCGTGCAATTCAGGGGTGCTCCTAAAATCTTGACTTTCTTGAGCCCCCAAATCATTACTTTGCTTTGATGTGCTACAGGATCCAGACCTCTGAATGTGAAAACTATGACACCCAAAGGGTAACACTGCAGAAAACGCTAGTACTCTAACATTGCAAAGCAAATCTCAAAGAACTGGCCCAGAAACGTGCATCCAGCAGACTGCTCCTAGGCTCAAACTTAAACTGGAAATTTAAGTTCAGGATTCATTGAACTAGTATACAAATTGAGTACCAGAAGAGGTCCTCTACCTTTGTCTAGGTCAGTGATTCTGAGTTCCAATTGCACATAAGAATTATCTGAGAGGGAGCGGATGCGGCTCAAGCAGCTGAGCACCTGCTGGTTTGGTACTTGGTGCCTCCAAAACAAAACAAGCAACAAGCAAATAAACAAAGAAACCAACTTAGGGGAGCCAATGTGGCTCAGTGGTTGAGTGCAGGCTTCCCACATATGAGATCCCAGATTCAATCCATGGCCCTGGTACCTCAAAAACAAAACAAAACAAAACAAAACAAACAAAAAAAAAACACATAGAATTACCTGAGAGCATTTTTTTTTAAATGCCAGTAAGTGGGACACACCCCTGACCTATTGGTATGAATTAATGAGAGATATTCATGGCACTTGTAGTTTTTAAAATCTCCCTATTCTTTCTGAATTTAAAATGATGTATCTAGACCAACACACTAGTATTCCACCTATTAACGTATGAGATATGAAAGAATAAAGAAATAAAAAGTAAAAGAATACTCAGATACCACTCTTCAAGAGTAATACATTTCATATTCTTCAGGAAAGCTTACCTGAATTCCTTCCCACTCTTCCCCACCAGGAGGTAAGCTGGACATCTAAGGAACTTCCTTCTTCATGAGAAAGGACAGAAATGTGTTTCCTTACCCTTGATTCCCTTCTCATCTCTTTAGGTTTTCTGCTGCCTCCAACTCCAAGGTTACCCTTTTTCCTAAAACCTATTACTAAAATTGCAAGTCTAGAAGGAGAAGAAAATAAGGAAGAGAGAGAAAAAGAGGGAGGGAGATAAGTGGACATAATAGTTTCTCTCTTTTCATCAAAAGCATGGTACATAGTCGTCTATGATGTGTCCCTCTTTTGTGACAGTTCAACTCATTTAGGAGATTTTAATGAAAAAAATATGAGTAACTAGCCAGAAATAACCACCCCAATGTGAATGCATTTACCTCTTTTCATTATTGGAATTTTTAAATTGATGTGTAGAGTATCAAAATAAGACCTCATAAGGTACAGAACTCAATCTATTAATCTCTAAATAGCATTCCACAAAGTTATTATGAGAAAAATGTTTACTATAGAGTTACAAATGAATGTTGGTTCCCTCACTATTGGTATATGACTTGGTATCATCTTTTAAAGGGAAGCCAGAAGCCATTTTTTATGAGGTTCCTTGACTTCCTGCTTCTCCCCTTCAAAATTCATTTTATTTCTCATTTACATGTTCATTCTCTTTTCCAGTATTCATGTGTGTTTAATTCTAGTCATTCCACATCTGCCATAATCCTGTTAATCTCTTCCTTTAAAAATCACATTTCCTCTCAATTGCCCTTTTAAGTTTTTGCTACAAGGACACTGAAGTCTCATTCCACCTAATTTGAACTGATAAGAGCAAAGTGAGTTGAGGGTGTTATACACACTCAACCTGAAAACACTGAGATATCAGGACAAGTCACCAATAGACATATATGCCCAGGATTCAGTGAACTTAATTCCCAAAATGCGACTTGAAACTGAAAATGATGCCATTTGGAGCTCTAAAAATTCGTATTATTCTCTGAGAGAAATTGTGGTATTGGGTTGATTTGAAGAGCTTGCTTCACTCCAATCCTCCTAAAACAGGATTTCTTAACCTTTTTTGTTCCACAGACCCCTTTGCCAGTCAGGTGAAAACCACAGACCCCTTACTAAGTCCACACTATACTGTGTACTATTTAATAAATATATCACATCCACACCAACACATCCACACAAGAATAATGTTTTTTTTGAATTTCAATTCAAGCTCATGAACCCCTTGCTAAGAACACCTGTCCTAATATCTGAACTCTCTGATAGCAGATAAATTAATAAAATAAACAACAGTGAATCATACAGTTCACAACTTGTCCATTGTTTCAAAGATGCATCATTGGAACTATCAGCAAAAACTGGCAAAAAAGATGGAGCGATATCTCTCCTGTGGAAAGGAGGAAAACAGTCTTATGGAGTAACTATAAGAGAACACTGGTAAATATGCAAGGTATGTTGAACATAAGGAAACTGATTAATGTAATATACCATATTAAGTAGAATGAAGGAAAAAACACATGTTCAATTCAATTGATACAGAAAAGGCCTTTGACACAGTCTAATACCCCTTCTTGATTAAAAAAAAAACACTCAGAAACCTAGGAATAGAAGAATACTTATTCTCAACATGAAAAAAAGCTATATGAAAATCCCAAAACATCATACCCACTGGTGAAAGAATAAAAGTTTTTCCTCTAAGATCAGGCATAAGACAATTATGCCCATTGTCACCACTGTTATTCAGTATTGTACTGAAAGTTCTAGACAGAGCAACTAGGCAAGTAAAAGAAATAAAAGACATCCAATTTGGAAAGGAAGAAGTAAAACTTTCCCAATTTGCATATGACATGACTATATATGTATAGAAAACTCTGAAAATTCACGTAAAAAAAAACTAATAGATATAAAAAAATGAATTCAGCAAAGTGGGGGATATAAGATCAATATGAAAAACTCAGCAGTGATTCTATACATGAGTAATGAATAATCTAAAAAGGAAATAAAGAAAAAAAATTCCACTTCCAATAGCAACTAAAAGAATCAAATATCTAAGAAAAAATTTAAAAAGGATATAAAGGACTTGTACAAAGAAAACTACAAAACCTAGTTGAAAGAAATCAAAGACCTAAATAAATGTAAGGACATTCTACATTCATGGATTGGAAACCTAAATATTGTTAAGATGTCAATTCTACCGAAAGATTCAGATTTAAATCTACCCCAATCAAAATTCCAACAGCTTTCCTTGCAGAAATGGAAAAACCAATGATCAAATTTTTATGCAAGGGCGGGCCGGGGGATTTCGGGACAGAGCGGGCCGAGCGCAGCGTGAGGGGCGGGGGGCGGCGGGCGGCGGGTTGAGGGATGTTTCTCGGCGGGACGTCGGCACCAGGGCTGGCCCCGCATCCCTGAGGAGACCCCACCGCCGAAGCAGGGCTGGGTCTTTTCTCCGCTGCCGCCGCCCTCTCCGCTCTCGGCGCTCTCCTTGTATACCTCTGAGATTTTCCCGGGTCGAGAGCCCGAGGAGCCCGACGGGCCCGCTCAGCCTTCCTCCTCCTCTTCAGCCTGCGCCGGGAGCGGCCGCCCGGACCTCGCCAGGCGTGGCGGGCTGGGCGAACATTCCAGGTGTAGGACTGTCGCCCTTAGCGCCAATGCTTCCGCCAGCAGAGTTGAGAGAGTGCCCGTGGTTGGCGCTGTGGAGGTGTCCCCCGGTGGCGAGTGCGGCCACAACACCGGTCGCCGTTATGGTTGACGTGTGCACGTTGCAAGGACCGTGTGTGGGTCTGGTATAATTTGGCTTCCTGAGCTTCTGTCTTAGCAAGAAGGCATTGGGAAATACTCTTGGAAAGAAAACTAAAATTATAGGAAAGACAGAACTTATTTTCACATGGTTGTCAGTTCACGTACCAATATGGATGCTTTTCCCAACCTTTTTCCTCCTGGTGGAGACAATGGGTTGACAAGTTCTCAATCTGAGTTCCAAAAAATGTTAATTGATGAAAGATTACGATGTGAACATCATAAAACTAATTATCAGACTCTGAAAGCCGAACATACAAGGTTGCAGGATGAGCACATAAAGTCACAAAATGAACTCAAGCGGTTGTTAAATGAAAAGCAAACTCACCAAGAAAAATTTCAGCTGCCGCTTGAAGAGCTAAGAGGGGAATTAGTAGAGAAAACTAAAGACTTAGAGGAAATGAAGCTACAGGTATTAACTCCACAAAAATTGGAATTGTTAAGAGCCCAAATACAACAAGAATTAGAAACTCCAATGTGAGACCGTTTTCGGAATCTGGATGAAGAAGTTGAAAAATATAGAGCTGAATATAATAAGCTTCGTTATGAGCATACATTTCTCAAATCAGAATTTGAGCACCAGAAAGAATTTTCACGTATTTTAGAAAAAGGAAAAATAAAATATGAATCAGAGATTGCAAGATTGGAGAAAGGTAAAGAGGTACTACAGAACCAGCTGCTTAGTGTCGATCCCACAAGAGACAGCAAACAAGTGGAGCAACTTGTTTGAGAAAAAGTCCATTTGTATCAGAAATTAAAAGGTTTGGAGGCTGAAGTAGCAGAATTAAGGGCTGAAAAAGAGAATTCTGGTGCTCAGATAGAAAATGTCCTAAGAATACAAGTACGGCAGTTGGCTGAGATGCAGGCTACAGTTAGATCCCTGGAGGCTGAAAAACAATCAGCTAAACTACAGTCTGAATGGTTGGAAAAAGAGCTACAGCCAAGCAATGAACAAAATACTTCTTTAATCAGTAAATTGCATAAAGCTGAACGAGAAATAAATACATTGACCAGTAAAGTTAAAGAACTTAAACATTCAAACAGACTAGAAATAACAGACATCAAACTAGAAGCAGCAAGAGCTAAGAGTGAGCTAGAAAGAGAAAGAAATAAGATTCAAAGTGAACTGGATGGATTGCAGTCAGACAATGAAATTCTCAAATGGGCTGTTGAGCACCACAGAGTGCTCTTAGTAGAAAAGGATCGTGAATTAATACGTAAAGTACAAGCTGCTAAGGAAGAAGGTTATCAAAAACTTGTGGGATTACAAAATGAAAAGCTAGAACTTGAGAACAGATTAGCAGATTTAGAGAAAATGAAAGTGGAGCATGATGTCCGGAGGCAATCTGAAAAGGATCAGTGTGAAGAGAAATTGCGAGCTTCACAGATGGCAGAAGAGTCAGCCAAAAGGGAACTTCAGAGTATTAGGTTAAAACTTCAACAACAATTTGTGAATATGGAAAATGCAGAGAAAGAAAAAAAATGAAAATTCTGAACTGAAACAGCAAATTGGTAGTTTGCAGATCCAAGTGACCTCACTTGCACAGTCAGAGAATGATTACTGAATTCAAACCAAATGCTGAAGTAAATGGTGGAGAGGTTAAAACAGGAATGCCGAAATTTCAAAAGCGAAGCTGAAAAAACAACTAGAAGTTGAAAAGATATTGGAAGAGAAACAGATACAGTGGTTGGAAGAAAAGCATAAACTTCATGAACGTATCACTGACAGAGAAGAAAAATATAATCAGGCCAAAGAGAAATTGCAACGAGCTGCAGTTGCCCAGAAAAAGAGAAAATCACTTCATGAAAATAAATTAAAGAGACTGCAGGAGAAAGTGGAAGTTCTGGAGGCAAAGAGAGAAGAATTGGAAACAGAAAATCAGGTGTTAAATAGAAAAAATGGGAGGCTGGTTGTGGGGGAGGGAAAAGCGGCAAAAGGGGATTATTCAAAGTACCGAAACCCTTCTCCCGGGATCGAGAACAGCGGCACCCCCAGGCCAGGGGCACCTCTGGTGGGGCAGAAGGTAACACCGTCTTCAGTGCTCCGCGCCGGAGTCTGGGGGAGGAAGGGGGTACCCGTGTCGGCGTTGGGGTTTGAGGGGTCGGGAGCGGCGTTGGCGGTGCGAGGTGATTGAATTACTCAGATATGAAGATCATCTTCTAGGTTTTGTTAAAGGCCCTGGATAGTTGAAGTGGCCATTTTGGAATTACAATGGTTTTGGATAATTTTGCCCCAGAAGTTTGTTAAAATTGGCAAAGATCATCTCTGAAGTGAATCGATAATAGTGAACAATTCTACAAGCTACTTAAAAAGAGACTCAGGCATTTCTTCTGTATTTTGGTTCAAACGGATTATATAACTGGTTAAAGTATTTCAGCTGGTGGAATTTTTCCTACTCCCCCACCCCCCCCACCCGCGTTGGTGTTCTTCACCCAAAACTGTAAGATATGTTTGATCTGTGTATTGAGTAGTTTCAGCAGTTTCAAATTACTGTTTAAATATTGCTGAAGTTTCATGGCAGTTTTTTTTTTACATTTATTAAAAGTTTTAGGAGTTTTTGACCTCAGCCCTTTTCATATCACAATGGGACAGCTTTTCTAAATGAAGATATTGAAAGAGTACAGAGTTTTTTTCCTTTTATCTTTTATTTACGTGGAAATTTAAGATGTTGCAGTTTCCCAGCAGCATGGTAGTATTGAGATAGCTATGTGTCTTCCTGTCTATGCTGATGTTTAGGAATGCTTTTCAGATGTGAAATTTTCTTTTTGTTTTTGCTTTTTGGCTCATAAATTGGATATTTCATCTGGAGTGGATAAGTACAACAGTGACAAGTACATGGAATAATAAAGAAGACAGGTCTCAGAAGACTTTATAATCTTAAATTCAAGGAACTTGGCTAAGTCTGGAGATAGCCATATGAAAACTTTAAAACAGAAGTATGGGTAGCTGACTTGAAGTAACACTATGTCAAATAGTCTTAGGTTAAGCATCTTCAAAGAACTTGGATATTATTTCAGAGGATACAAAATAAAAAAACAAACTGGAAAACATAAAGATTACAGGAAAAAAACTGACACCTTCCTGTGCAGTCCTGTTGGAATTTGGACTTGCCATGAGGTGTTGAAGCCTTGTTTCACTGAGTCGGAGAGACTGGACCTAAATGGCGCAGCATGACTTTGCTCCAGCCTGGCTTAATTTTCCTACTCCACCATCATCAACAAAGTCGTCATTGAATTTTGAAAAGCATTCTGAAAACTTTTCAGGGACAGAAAATCGTTATGATGTGAATCGTCGACGACACAACTCTTCAGATGGCTTTGATTCTGGTATTGGTCGTCCTAATGGAGGTAATTTTGGAAGGAAAGAAAAAAATGGATGGCGTACACATGGAAGAAATGGTACTGAAAACAGAAATCATCGAGGGGGATACCATGGTAGAAGTTCCCGTTCTCGTAGCAGTTTTTCCATTCTGGCAAAAGCCAAGGACTGCATGAAAACAGCATACCTGACAATGAAACAGGGAGGAAAGAAGACAAGAGGGAACGCAAACAGTTTGAGGCTGAGGATTTTCCATCTTTAAATCCTGAATATGAGAGAGAACCAAATCAGAATAAATCTTTAGCTGCAGGTGTATGGGAATATCCTCCAAATCCTAAATCTAGAACTCCAAGAATGCTGGTCATTAAGAAAGGTAATACAAAAGACTTACAACTCTCTGGATTCCCAGTAGTAGGAAATCTTCAGTCACAACCAGTTAAGAATGGGACTGGTCCAAGTGTTTATAAAGGCTTAGTCCCTAAACCTGCTGCTCCACCTACAAAACCTACACAATGGAAAAGCCAAACTAAAGAAAATAAAGCTGGGACCTCTTTCCCTCATGACTCTACATATGGTGTTGGCAACTTTAATGCTTTCAAATCAACTGCCAAGAATTTTAGCTCATCAACAAATTCAGTGAAAGAGTGTAACCGCTCAAATTCCTCTTCGCCTGTTGACAAACTTAATCAGCAGCCTCGTCTAACCAAACTTACACGAATGCGCACTGATAAGAAGAGTGAATTTTTGAAAGCGTTGAAAAGGGACAGAGTAGAAGAGGAACATGAAGATGAAAGCCATGCTGGCTCAGAGAAGGATGATGACTCATTTAATTTGCATAACAGCAATAGCAATCATCAAGAGAGGGATATAAACCAAAACTTTGATGAAAGTGAAATTCCACAAGAGAATGGCAATGCTTCAGTGATTTCCCAACAGATCATTCGGTCTTCAACCTTTCCACAAACTGATGTTCTTTCAAGTTCACTTGAGGCAGAACACAGGTTGTTAAAGGAGATGGGCTGGCAGGAAGACAGTGAAAATGATGAAACATGTGCTCCCTTAACTGAGGATGAAATGAGAGAATTCCAAGTTATTAGTGAACAGTTACAGAAGAATGGGCTGAGAAAAAAATGGCATTTTGAAAAATGGCCTGATCTGTGACTTCAAGTTTGGACCCTGGAAAAACAGCACTTTCAAACCCACTATTGAGAATGATGATACAGAGACAAGTAGCAGTGACACATCAGATGATGATGATGTGTGAAGGATTTCCTAACAGCTTTAGAAATTTTAGTGTGATACATCTCTCATACAGTTTGGGGGTGAATTGTAAAAATGAAGAACTATAATTTATGTAGTAAAATGCCCCATTAGAAGATGATTTTTTTGGGGAGACTTCAATTTGAAGAAAACCAAGAATGTTGTGTTGGGCTGTGTTGAACATTATTTCTTTGTAAATGAATGTTGTAGAAATGAGGACTTTGGTTGATCCAACATTGACTTTCTTCATCACTGCAGCATTTTCTCTGACTAGCAATGTGATGATGTAACAAATGAGATTTTCTCATTTAATAATAAAAAAATTGTGTAATGTTTTGCAAAGCTTTGTCTTAAACTGTCCAGGTCTTAAGAAAAAAAAGGCAGCTTACACTGTTTTGCTTGCAGAGTCATATCTTTTTCGTACAATGGAAATCCTCAAATCCACTTTGTGCGCCCTCCCTTTCCCCCCGAAAAGGACAATGTAGCATGTTGGCTAAAACTGGAGCACAGTGCACTAAAACATTAATTTCCCGATCTCAACTGTTGTACTAGTCACCCTTTAAAACATAAATTGCTCTTTAGCCATTTGTAGTGCAGTAATGTTACAGGAAAGAATTGCCACACTTTCTTCCAAATTTAAGAGTTGATTTTCAAGAGCTTTATTTGGATATGTTGTCAGACCAGGATTTTCAGAGTTGATGGAAAAGAGTCTTGTGGGAAAACTTATTTTGATAAATTACACATGCAGAAAAACTGATCACATTGACTGGATCTGTCCACAACATGGAAATAAACTGGATTTTCAGAAAAAAAAAAAAAGAAAAGAAAAAATGTTCCATTTGAAGAATATACAAGACTTCAAAAAAGACTAAAGGATATACAGACAAGACATAATGAATTTCGTAGTTTAATTTTGGTTCCTAACATGCCTCCAACAGCATCTATCAACCCTATTAGCTTTCAGTCTTTCAGCCATGGTTCCAGGCATAGAACTATCCTTTCCTCCTCATCTTCAGAAGGAACAACATCAAAGGGAACTCTCTCTCCTACGTAAATGATTAGAGGAACCAGAAACAACACAAAGAAAACAACTAGAAGAACTTGGATCCCCTGGGGAATGATGTTCTTGGAAAAAAGACAGATCAAAAGGTGTGAAATCAATGAATTAATAAAGCTTGAAGTTTTAACATTAAAAAAAAATTTATATGAAAGGGTAAGTGACACTAATAAACAAAACCATCTTGAAAAGGAAGAACAAAGTTGGAGGACCCACACTTTCTGATTTTAAAACATATTACAAAGGTATAGTAATCAAAATAGCATGGTACTGGCAAAAGGACAGATATAGAGACCATTAGAATCAAGCTGAGAGTTAGGAAATAGACCCTCAAACTTATGGCCAACTGATTTTTGACAAGGCTACCAAGTCCACTCAATGAGTAAAGAATCGTTTCTCCAACAAATGGTGCTAAGAAAAATGGATATCCATATGCAAAAGAATGAAGGTGAATCCCTAATTCTTACCATGTACAAAATTTAACTCAAAATGGATTGCAGACCTAAATATAAAAACCAAAAATATAAAACTCCTAGAAGCAAACATAGGGAAGCATTTTCAGGATCTTTGGTAGGTGGTAGTTTCTTAGACCTTACAACAAAAGCATGAGCAACAAAAAGAAAAATATATCAATGAGGGGGCAGATGTGACTCAAGCAGTTGGGCACCCACGTCCTACTTGGTAGGTCCTGAGTTCAATTTCCAGTGCCGCCTAAAGAAGACAAGCAGATACAACGAGCAGACACAACTAGCGGACACAATGAGCAGACACAAAGAGCAGACAATGAGCAGAGACACAGTGAGCAGAAAATGAGGGTACAGATGAGGGAGCCATATGGGTCGGGCGGGAATAAATAAATAAAATAAATAAATAAATAATAAATAAATAAATGAATAAATAAATAAATAAATAAAAATTGTGCTAGTCTTAAAAAAAAACAAAAAAAACCTAGATAAATGGGACTTCCTCAAAACAGAATACTTTTGTGCGTCAAAAGACTTCACCATGAAAGTAAAAGAAAAATTACCAAATCAAAAACAAAATTGGAAACCACATATGTGATAAGAGTTTAATATCCAGAATATCTAAAGAAGTCCTGCAGCTCAACCACAAAAAGATAAACAAATGAAAAATGGGCAAAAGATTTGAATTTTTTTTAAAGATTTGAATAGACATTTTCCCAAGGAAGTTACACAAATGGCCAAAAATCAAAGGAGAACATATTCAGCATCATTAGCCAATAGGGAAATAAATATCAAAAAACAAGGAGACAAAAAATAAAATAATATAAAATAAAATAAAATAAAAAAACAAGGAACGCAAATATTCTCGTTGTCCTGATTTTGTGATAATCAGGGTAAGCTAAATAATCGCTATATTAGAAATCATGCATGTTTCCCCAGACCTAGTTTTTCTCCCTAGGTCTGGTTTTTAGAATGCTGGTGATAAACCAAGCCTGATTTATTATATGACCATCCTGTATGGGAAATGACTGTAATTCTGGGTATCTTTGGTCAACTTTAAGAGATATAACAGGGGGGCAGATGTGGCTGAAATGGTTGGGCATCCGTCTCCCATATGGAGGGAACTGGGTTCAATCCCCAGGACCTCCCAGTAAAAATTAAAAGAAAAAAGAAAAGTGTAGAAGGTGTGTGAGCCGCCAGGCCCTGTGCATGGGTGCAACGTCAGGCCCCACAAGCAGGTGTTGCCCCCCAGGCCTTACATGTGGGTGAGACCCCAGGCCCCATGCATGGGTGTGCCATCTGACCCTGCTGAGCCACGCAGCGGGATGATGACATAGCAGGAGAGTGACACAAGGGAGTCACGAGACATGCCAGGAACTAAAAACCAGGAACTAAGGTGGTACAGGAGGTAGGACACCTCTCTCCCACACTGGAGGTTCTGAGGATCGAATCCTGGTGAAGACAGGAGGAGAAGGATGAGAAGAGAGGGCAGGAAACAGACTCAGAGAATTGACCAGCTAATGGGCATAAAACCCCCCCCCCCGGGGGGGGGGTAAAAATGGATAAAAATAAATAAATAAAGCAATAAATCTTTTTCAAAAAAGTATAGGGGAGGGGTCGGATGTGGCTCAACTGGTTGGGTGTCCGTCTCCCATATGGAGGGACCCGGGTTCGATCCCTGGGACCTCCCGGTAAAAAAAAAAAAAAAAAAAAATGTATAGGGGAGTAAGATATGGACTACAGTTAGTAGTAATACTTTGACGATGCTCTTTCATAATTTGTTGTTTCACAACAATGCAAAGTATTTGTGTGGGGGGGTCATGTATGAAAGCCCTGTATGATGTTATGCATGTTTGTTTTGTAAGTTCACAATATTTACTAAACACTTATTGTTTATGTATGTTTATGTATGAATGATATACTTCAATAAATTATTTTTAAAATGAAAAAAAAAGAAAAACAAGGAGAGGAAAGTGGATGTGGCTCAGGCGACTGGGCTCCCACCTACCACATGGGAGGTCACTGGTTGAGATCCTGGTGCCTCCTAAAGAAGACAGTGAGCTGCTGTGATGGGCAGTCATGGCAAGCTGACACAAGGGATACAAGAAGAAAAAGCATGATGAGAGACACAACAAAGCAGGGAGCAGAGGTTCCCGGTGCCTCCTAAAGAATACAGAGAGCTGATGCGATGGGCAGGGGCATGAAGCTGGCACAACAAGATGATGCAACAAGAGACACAGGGAGGGAAAAAAAAAAAAACTTGATGAGAGACACAACAAGGCAGGGAGCAGGCCCAGGTGATTAGGCACCTCCCTCCCACATCGGAGGTCCTAGGTTCAGTTCCCAGAGCCTCCTAAAGAGACAGAGAATATGAACAGACACAGCAACTGGAAAAAAATAACAACAAGAGGGTGGGGGGATATAAATAAATAAAATAAATCTTAAAAAAAAAAAAAAAAACAAGAAGAGACCATTTCACACCCAGTAGACTGGCTACAAATTTTTAAAAATAATAATAATAGGGGACTCCTGAGAAGCTGGTATCAGAGAAGGCAGGCAGGGCTCAACTATCCCACAAAAATAACAGAAGAAGAGCAAAAAGATGATGGAGGGAGCTGCTTTGGGGATCTGCAGACCAGGAGGGTGCTGCACATAGTCCAGGAGAATGAGGGACAGAGAGACAAAGAAGCCAAAACAAAAACTGTGAGTTACTAATCCCTGTAGCTGGGAATAGTACCCATTCTCCACCTTCAAGGTGAACAGCATGGATAAAACCCATGGCTCACTGCAGCCAACTGAGAGGGGAACAGACATCTTCCTCCCTGGGGAGGGAGGGTATGGCTGAGGGCAAAGAGTAGATTCTCTTTAGTGAATTTGGTCAGCAGAGTCAGCACTGAGCCTCCGCTTTGGCCAAAACAGAATCATGGGCAAGAGATTGCCCATGATTCTGAAAGAGACACCTCCATGGAAAGATTTGCTGATGAGCTCCATCTGCTAGCCAGCAAGGAAATTTCAAGGAGAAAAACTGCTTTTAGGAGTCTCTCATCCCAGTCCATTTGGAGTGTATCTCTGCCCCACTAGTGAATCCCTGGCCCAATTCTGATAACTAAATCTGGGCAATTTTAGATACTTAGAATAAGCTTTTCCTCTAAGCTTATTAACCCAAAAATTAAAGAAGAGCTGTAAAAAATAATAATAATAATAATAAAAACACTAGGCAAGAGAGAGAAAATGACTATCACAGTAAATTCACCAACATATTCAGATGCCTAGACATAAAAAAAAAAATTAAAAAAATTAAAATAAAAATAAATTACAAGCCATATTAAGAAACAGGAAGAGATGGCAGCACAGCCAAAGGAACAAACCAAAAATCCTGACAAGACACAGCATTTAAGACAACTATTCAATGATAATCAAACAAATCTTCAAAATCCATTCAAAGAATTGAAGGAAAATATGACTAAAGAGATAAAAAATGTTAAGAAGACAGAAGACACTGGGTAGGCATAAGGAACAATTTGAAAGCCTACAAAGATAAGTAACAGAGCTTCTGGGAATGAAAGACACCAAAGATGGGATTAAAAATATGCTATAGGTATATAAGAGCAGATTTGAACTGATGAAAGACAGAATTAGTGAAATCGAGGACAGAGCAACTGAACTTGAAAAGACAGGAGAACAGAAAGAGAAAAGAATGGAAAAAATGGTCTTAAGGAATTGAATAACAATGCGAAAAGCACAAAAAAAATATGTGTGATCAATGTACCAGAAAGAGAAGAGATCGGAGAAAGAGCAGAAAGAATATTTGAGGAAATCATGACTGAAAACTTTCCAACCCTTAAGAAATACATAAATATCAATATCCAAGGACAACACAGAAACAGAAAAATCTGAAAAGTCCTACTGCAATATACCTGCTATTCAGAATGACAAATATCAGAGATAAAGAGAGGATTCTGAAAGTATCGAGAGAAAAGCAATACATCACATACAAGGGAATCTCAATAAGATTATGTGCCAATCTGTCATCAGAAACCATAGAAGCAGAGGAAAGTGGTATGGTGTATTTAAGGTACTGTAAGAAAAAAATGGCCAGGCAAGAATTCTTTATCTGGCAAAATTCTCCTTCAAAAATGAGAGTGAGTTTAAAGTCTTCACAGACAAACACTGAAAGAGTATGATTCCAAAGACCAGATTTACAAGAGATACTAAAGGGAGTGATACAGGATGAAAGGAAAAAGCAAGAATGAGAAACTTGGAGAAGATTGTAAAATTGAAGAATATTAGTAAGGGTAACTTAAGGGTAAAAAGACAAACAATAATAAGATATGACAATGGAAAGGCAAAAGATAAAATGGATGGAAAAAGTAATGCCTTTACAGAAATAACATTGAATGTTAAAGGATTGAATTCCAGAATCAAAAGACATAGATTGACAGAATGGATAAAAAAATATAAGCCATCTATATGCTGTCTACAAGACACTCACCTCAGACCAAAGGAACACAATCAGGTTGAAAAAGGAAGGCTGGAAAAAGATATTCCACACAAATACTAACCAAAAAATATTTCTAGTAGTGATACTAACAACAGAAAAAATAGATTTCAAATTCAAAACTGTTAAAAGAGATGGAGAAGGTCATGAAATAATAATAAAATGAGCAATTCACCAAGAAGAAATAACTATAATAAATATTTATGCACCTAACTTAGGTGCCCCAGATATATGAGGCACACTCTGGCAAAGCTGAAGGGAGAAACAGATGTCTCTACAATAATAGTTGGAGAACTCAATACACCAATCTCAGCATTGGATAGAACATCTAGACAGAGGATAAAAAAAAGAAACAGAGCTTGAATAATATGATAAATGAACTAGACCTAACAGACATTTATAGAACATTATACCCCCAAACAGCAGGATATACATTCTTTTTAAATGCTCATGGATCCTTCTCCAGGGTAGAACATAAGTTGGGCCACATGATAGGTCTCATGAATTTAAAAGAACTGAAATTTCACAAAGTACTTTCTCTCATGATAATGGAATGAAGCTGAAAATCAATAACAGACAGAAAAAGGAAAAATTCACAAATACATGGAGATTACAACACACTCTTAAATAATCTGAAATTATATAAGAAGAAATTACATGAGAATTCAGTAAATACCTTGAGACAAATGAAAATTAGGATACAACATATTAAAACCTATAGGATACAGCAAAGGTAGTGCTGAGAAGGAAATTTATAGTCCTTAATTCTTACAATAAAAATGAAGAAAGAGGTGAAATGAAAGACATAATTGCACACCTGGAAGAACTAGAAAAAGAGCAGCAAACTAATCCCAAACCAAACCAATGGAAAGAAATAATAAATATTAGAGCAGAAATAAATGGAATTGAAAACAACAACAACAAAAATAGAGAGGAAAAAAAACAAAAATTGGTTCTTTCTTTGAGAATATCAACAAAATCAACAAACCCTTAGCTAGGTTGAAAAGGAAAAAAGAGAGAAGATGGAATAAATAAAATCAGAATTGAGAGGAGGAATATTACCACTGACCCTACAGAAATAAGAGAGATCATAAGAGGGTAAAATGAACAACTGTATGTCAATAAAATAGACAATGTAGACACATTGGATGAATTCCTAGAAACACATGAACAACTTACACTGACTCTAGAAGAAATAGAAGAACTCAACAAATCAATCATGAATAAAGAGTAAAGAGTCATCAAAAACTCCCCAAAATGAAAAGCTCAGAACCAGATAGCTTCACAGGTGAATTCTGCCAATCATTCAAAGATGATCTAATACCAATCTTGCTCAAGTTATTCCAAAGAATTGAACAGGAAGAAATGCTGCCAAACTCATTATATGAAACCATCACCACCCAAATACCAAAATCAGATAAAGATATTACAAAAAATGAAAATTAAAGACCAATTTCTGTAATGAATATAGATGCAAAAATCCTCAAATAGAATACTTGCAAGCTGAATCCAAAAACACATTAAAAGAATCTTAAACCACAATGAAGTGGGTATTGTCCCAGATATGCAAGGGTTTTTCAACCCAAGGAAATCAGTTAATGTAATAAATCACATTAAAAATTTGAAGAAGAAAAAAATTACATGATCCTCTCAATTGATGGAGAAAAGACATTTGACAAAATACAGCATCCTTTCTTGATAAAAACACTCCATAAGTTAGGAATAGATGAAAACTTTCTCAACATGGTAAAGTACATATATAAAAAACCCACAGAGAAAAATAGTTAGAGGACAAGCTGAAACAGCCCCGAAAAAGATCTTCTAGGGTTTAGGACAGCAGGTGAAGGCTGCACACCACCCACAGGAGAGAGGGACAGAAGAGGGAAATTGCGACTACAGAACTGTGAGTTGCAAGTAGCAGCTTCTGCTGCTGCCAGCACCCTCCCCCACACTCTTCAGAATTCTCGGGGCCCTGGGCCTGCGACCACAGACAAAGGGGGCTTCAGGGATCTGCCACTCCTAGAAAGGGGAGAGAGAGGGACACAGCCTTAGGCTGATTCAAGTTCTGACCTGAAATTTGGGCTGCAGAGCCCCACAGACCCTTCCACACTGCGGTTTGCCCTAGGAGCCTAGAAAGGACTGGAGAAATCCGACCCTCGCAACCTCCTTCTCTTCTAGCCTGGACTAATTGTTGAGGACACCACAGGAGAGGGGAGAGAGAGCCTGGGGCTGATCCTGCTTTGGACTCCCAGGTTTGGTCTGCCCTGTCCCAAGAGCCCTTCCAGGCTGGGTGTGGCTGCGCCATTGTTTGCCTTTGAGCCTGCAAGGGGCTAAAGATATACAAACCTCCCAATCTCCTCCTCTACTAACAGGGACTGATTGTTGAGGATTCAGAAGGGAGTGGAAATATTTCCTAGCTGGGAAAAGGGGGGCACTACCAGAGAAGTCTGGAGAACTGTCTCAGAAAGTTTGAATCACAGGGCTCCTGGCCCCCAGACAGGAAGCTCTATCACATTGATCTGGTCTGTGTCACAACAAATACGCTCCGACCAGGCATTGAAATGAGAGCTGCCAACAAGCGCCATCTCCTGGCAGACCAAGGATGTGCACATAAGAAAATTAATAAGTAAGAGAGGCTTTTCCTGGCCTCTATAGCCTCCCTGCCCAAGGCCCTAGGAAATGACTCTAAAACCAATTACTGGGTCCAGTGCCCAGTTTTGAGCAACCAGCAGAACAATCCTAACAATCAAGGTTGAGCCAAAAATCAAAGACTGGTGGTAACTCACAGCCTCCTGCCACTAAGACCCCATAAAAGAGAAAGAGATAGAGCATCTAAGTAAAATACAAACTAACCAGAGGCCTAAGCACCAGCAAAAAATTACGGGCCATACTAAGAAAATAGAAGACATGGCCCAAGAAAAGGAATACAGCAAAGTCCCAGAAGAGATGCAGAATTTGAGAAAACTAGTCAGTGAGATGATCACACATTTCCAAAATCAAATTAATGAGATGAAAGAGAATATAGTTAAAGAGATAAATGACATCAAGAAGTCATTGCGCAAACGTAAAGAAGAATTTGAAATCATGAACAGAAAAGTAACGGAGTTCATGGGAATGAAAGACAAAATAGGTGAAGTCAAAAATACATTAGAGGCATACAACAGCAGACTCAAAATGATAGAAGAAAGAATAAGTGATACCGAAGACAGAGCAGCTAAAATTGAAGAGAGAAAGAACAGAGAAATAAAAGAATGGAAAAAATTGAGCAGGGTCTCAGAGAGTTGAATGACAACACAAAACGCAACAACATACGTGTCATGGGAGTTCCAGAAGTGGAAGAGAAAGGAAAAGGGGCAGAAAGAGTATTTCAGGAAATAATAGCTGAAAATTTCCCAACACTCATGAAAGAAATGAACTTCCATGTTCAAGAAGCACACCGTACCCCAAAGAGAAGAAATCCAAATAGACCTACGCCAAGACACATATTATTCAGAATGTCAAATGTAAAAGATAAAAGGAAATTCTCAGAGCAGCAAGAGAGAAGCAAACAATCATGTACAAAGGACATCCAGTAAGACTTGGTGCAGATTTCTCTTCAGAAACCATGGAGGCGAGAAGACAGTGGTATGATACAATTAGGAAACTGAAAGAGAAAAATTGCCAGCCGAGAATTCTTTATCCAGCAAAACTGTCCTTCAAATATGAAGATGAATATAAAGTATTCACAAACAAACACAAACTAAAAGAGTTTGTAAAAAAGAATCACCTTTGCAGGAAATAGTAAAGGAAGCCTTAGAACCTGAAAGAAAAAGACAGGAGAGAGAGGCTTGGAGTAGAGTATAGAAGAAAGAAAAGCAGAAAGGATAACCAAAAGAGTAAAAAGAGAGACAAAAATAAGATGACATATGAAAACCAAAGAATAAAATGGAGGAAATAAATAGTGCATTTTCAGTAATATCATTGAATGTGAATGGATTAAATTCCCCAATCAAAAGATACAGGCTGACAGAATGGATTAAAAAACTGAGCTACCATATGCTGCTTACAAGAAACTCACCTCAGACCCAAGGATACAAACCGGCTGAAAGTAAAAGTTTGGAAAAAGATACTCCACGCGATTAGTAAACAGAAAAGATCAGGGGTAGCTATACTAATATCAGACAAAACAGACTTCAAATGCAAAAAAGTGATAAGAGATGCGGAAGGCCATTATGTATTAATAAGAGGGACGATCCTCCAGGAAGATATAACAGTCATAAATATCTACGCACCTAACCATGGTGTCCCAAAATATATGAGACAAACTCTGGCAAAACTGAAGGGAGAAATAGACATTTCTACAATAATCATTGGAGACTTCAACACCCCTCTCACATCATTAGATAGAACAACTAGACAGAAGACCAACAAGGAAACAGAGAACTTGAACAATATGATAAACAGGTTAACCCTAACAGACATATACAGAACACTGCATCCTAACTCAGCGGGTTATGCATTCTTCTCAAGTGCCCATGGATCTTTCTCCAGGATAGACCACATGTTAGGTCACAATACAGCTCTCAATAAATATAAAAAGATTGAAATTATACAAAGCACCTTCTCAGATCATAATGGAATGAAACTAGAAATCAATATTAGACTGGAAAAAAGGAAATTTGCAAATGTGTGGAGACTGAACAACACACTCCTAAATATTCGGTGGGTCAAAGAAGAAATTGCAAGTGAAATCAGTAAATATATTGAGACAAATGAAAATGAGAACACAACGTATCAAAATTTATAGGATACAGCAAAGGCAGTCTTGAGAGGGAAATTTATAGCCCTAAATGCCTATATTAAAAAACAAGAAAGAGCTAAACTCAAAGATTTATCTGAACAACTTGAGAAACTAGAAAAAGAACAGCAAACCAATCCCAAATCAAAAAGAAGGAAAGAAAGAATAAAGATTAGGGCAGAAATAAATGAAAATGAGAACAGAAAAACAATAGAGAAAATCAACAAAACCAAAAGCTGGTTCTTTGAGAAGAGCAATGAAATTGACAAACCCCTCCCTAGGCTAACAAAGAAAAAAAGAGAGAAGATGCAAATAAATACAATCAGAAATGAAAGGGATGATTTTACAAATGACTTCACAGAAATAAAAGGAATCATAAGAGGATATTAGGAGAAATTATATGCCAACAAACTAGACAACCGGGATGAAATGGACAAATTTCTAGAAACTCATAACCAACCTACACTGACACAACAAGAAATACAAGAACTTAACAAACCAATCACAATCAAGGAGATTGAATCCGTCATCAAAAATCTCCCAGCAAAGAAAAGTCCAGGACCAGATGGCTTCACAGGTGAATTCTCCCAAGCATTTCTAAAAGAATTAACACCAAACCTGTTTAAACTCCTCCAAAATATTGAAAAGGATGGAAAATTACCCAACACATTTTATGAAGCCAACATCACCCTAATACCAAAGCCAGATAAAGATTCCACAAGAAAAGAAAATTACAGACCAATCTCTCTAATGAACATAGATGCAAAAATTCTCAACAAAATACTTGCAAATTGGATCCAACAGCATAAAAGACTTATACATCACGACCAAGTGGGATTTATTCCTGGTATGCAAGGCTGGTTCAACATAAGAAAATCAATCAATGTAATACACCACATTAACGAATTGAAGGAAAAAAACCACATGATCGTCTCAATAGATGCAGAAAAGGCATTAGACTAAATCCAACATCCTTTTTTGATAAAAACACTTCAAAAGACAGGAATAAAAGGAAAATTCCTCAATACGATAAAAGGCATATATGAAAAACCCACAGCCAACATCATAGTCAATGGGGAAAGGTTGAAAGCTTTCCCCCTAAGTTCAGGAACATGACAAGGATGCCCACTGTCATCACTGTTATTCAACATTGTACTAGAAGTTCTAGCTAGGGCAATTAGACAAGACAAAAAAATTAAAGGCGTCCAAATAGGAAAAGAGGAAGTAAAACTCTCACTGTTTGTGGATGACATGATCCTGTATTTAGAAAATCCTGAAGTATCCACAACAAAGCTACTTGAATTAATAAATGAGTTCAGCAAAGTGGCAGGATACAAGATCAACACGCATAAATCAGTAGTGTTTTGTACACTGGTACTGAACAATCTGAGGAGGAAATCAGGAGGAAAATTCCATTTTCAATAGCAACAAAAAGACTCAAATTCCTAGGAGTTAATTTAACCAAAGAAGTACAGGACTGATATGCAATACCAATAAAAATCCCAACAGCTTACTTTACAGAATTAGAGAAGGCAATTACCAAATTCATCTGGAAGGGTAAGTGCACCCGAATAGCCAAAAGTATTCTAAAAAAGAAGAGAAATATGGGAGAAATTTCACTGCCTGACCTTGAAACATATTACAAAGCTACAGTGGTCAAAACAGCATGGTACTGGCATAAAGATAGACATATCGATCAGTGGAATAGAATTGAGAATCCAGAAATATCCCCTCACCTATACAGTCAACTGGTTTTTGACAAACCTACCAAGCCCACGCTGATGGGAAAAAACAGTCTCTTCAACAAATGGTGTTGGGAGAACTGGATGTCTATAACCAAAAGAATGAAAGAGGACCCCTATCTCACCCCCTATACAAGAATCAACTCAAAATGGATCAAAGATCTAAATATAAAAGCCAGGACCATAAAACTACTAGAAGAAAATGTAGGGAAACATCTTCAAGACCTTGTAGTAGGTGGTGGTTTCTTGGACCTTACACCCAAAGCATGTGCAACATAAGAAAAAGTAGATAAATGGGACCTCCTCAAAATTAAACAGTTTTGCACCTCACAGGATTTTGTCAGAAGGGTGAAAACGCAGCCAACTCAATGGGAAAAAAATATTTGGAAATCACATATCTGATAAGGTTTAATATCCAGGATATATAAAGAGATGTTACAACTCAACAATAAAAAGACAAATGGCCCAATTAAAAAATGGGCCAAAGACTTGAATAGACTTTTCTCCGAAGAAGAAATACAAATGACAAAAAAAAACACATGAAGAAATGTTCAACATCACTCATGATTAGGGAAATGCAAATCAAAACTACAATGAGATATCATTTCACACCTATCAGAATGGCCACTATTAAAAAGACAGAGAACTACAAGTGTTGGAGAGGATGTGGAGAGATAGGAACACTTCTTCACTGTTGGTGGGAATGCAGGATGGTACAACCAGTGTGGAGGACTGTTTGGCAGTTCCTAAGAAGTTGAATACAAACTTGCCACATGACCCTGCAATACTACTACTGGGTATATACCCAGAAGAACTGAGAGCAGTGACACGAACAGACATCTGCACAGTGATGTTCATAGCAACATTATTCACCATTGCCAAAAGTTGGAAACAACCCAGGTGTCCATCAACAGATGAATGGATAAACAAACTGTGGTCTATTCACACGATGGAATATTATGCAGCTGTAAGAAGAAATGAAGTCATAAAGCATATGGCAACATGGATGAACCTGGAGGACATTATGTTGAGTGAAGCAAGCCAGACACAAAAGGACAAATACAGTATGAATGCGTTACCATGAACCAAATATATTGTGTAATATATTGTTTGATTAAAAAAAAAAAAAATTACATGTATCCATTACCTTTAATTGAGAAATGTATATATTCATTCATCTGTGTTTACTTTTTAGTTTTTAATTGTTTATATTTTCAATTATTAAATGTACAAAATAAAGTTAAAAATAAATAAATGATCAGTGCACAGTCCTAATATTTCTTACTAGAAGTTGTGGAATCATCTTTCAGCAGTAATTACATGATTCCTTACCTCTGATTCCTTTCTAGCTCCTGAAGTCATCCTGATTGTACCAACCAACAAAGAATATCAGAAAACGGTTGCTATCTGTGCTTTCTTAGATCAGAGGATGAGTATATTGTAGAACTATGGGATTTACGGAATACGGTTACCTGTGAAGACTGAAGCAAGGATATGAGCAGGGATAATAGAAATCTTTTGACCTGTGAGTAAATTTAATGGCTCAGTTTCAGGCTTCTAAGCAGCAAATTAATTCCTGATAGATTGAGAACTTGATTGAATGGAACTGACTACTCATCTAGTAAAAGATTTTCACAAAAAGACAGATTTTCTTATTTATAGAATTATATATTTCTTTATAAAGTATGGAGATTGAAATACATCTGAAACAAGCATTCTAAAGGAATATTCCAAAGAAAAACCATGGCTAATGACATGTTTATTACAATGTTATGGTAAAATATTGGGGGAAAATGTCCAAAAATAACAGAAAGATAAATTAAGCCACAATATGACTCAATGACTTTTAGCTCTCTAAATGGAAATTGTTTCTTACTTACCTCACAATACTGACACTATCTTCTTAGAGAATTTAGGTAACCAACCCATGATCATTTCTTACACCCCCATACCTCTTCTCCATGCCTTACTTTATTGTGATATGCTGCCCAAATTGCCACACCACCCCATTCAGAATGGCATACTCATTGTCTCAGCTACTAGGTATACTGGCATCTCAGAGCTCTCTGGCAAGTCTCACTCTATGGATTATCTACTGAATGTTCAATATGGTTGTATAAAGGCCAGCCCTATTGTCCCAATTCAGAACAACTTTGAAGGGTTATCCCAGCTCCAGAGCTCCCCATAGGATTGGTTGAGACCTTTGGTAGAATTGCTTTGCAGTTCAATTCTCTTTCTACCCACTCTTTTCTCCACAGGTGTTGATCTGAGAGCACTTCCCAATAAATTTCCTGCATGCAAATCTCTGTTGCAGACTTGCTTCCCAGGGAATGAAACTACTAACCTCCTGGAGGGAATACTTCAAACCAGCTGGACAGATGCAGCTCTCCCTCCACCAGTTTTGGGATGCAGCCACTGGAATTGGAAATTCTGGCCTAAATATGTTTTCAAGTTTTTCAAAATATATACTTGCCATATTTATAGCTTTTCTTCTATTTGATACTTTCACTTTTCAATACATCAAATTTGAATTTAAGTTATATATGTAACCAATAATTTAAGAATATCATAAGTAGAAACAGAAATCGATTCATCTTACTTCCATTCCTATTCAAGGTCAGGCCCTACAATCAGTTTAGCTAGTCTATTGTAATGAGCTCTTAATATCTGCCTTGATAATTTTTCCTCTCCAGCCAATCCAATGTAGTGCTGAAAGATTAATAATCTTTGTAATACATATCACAAAACTTGTCATATCAACAACTTACAGTGGTCCCAAATTGCCTGATGAATAAGAAATAAAGCCTACATCATTCAATAATTTGGCCCCAACCTAACTTTTATAACCTCATATGCATATTGATCCATTTTTGTTTCTTCCTTATAACTTTCCTTTTACCATTTCTATGTTCTTGGGGTTTTTTGTGTGTGTTTTTTTAATTTCTCTAAAATGTCTTCTCCCCATCCCCAAAGGTGTAACATAACCTGTCCACTAGGGTCTAGTTCTATGCCACTACTATTTGCTTTCTTACTATATCTCTCTGGCCAAAAGTAAAACTTTGCTTATTTCATGTGCTGTATTTTATACTTGTACCTCTCTTTTCAGCTATAATGTTCTATCTTTTATCACGGGAGCATGCCTATTTATCATTGCACCTCCCACAGTGCCTTCTCACACAAAGTATTCGAAGATATTTTTAAATAAATCATAGAAAATGAGAAGTCAGGGAACAAATATACCTTACTTGACACAGTTTTTTTTTCTAACAATGCAACACCTTTGAAAAATATAGCACTGTTTTACTGAGTCAACATTTATTGTTTATCCTTATTAATAAAACCTGCTTTTCATTTGCCTACTGAATCTTATGGAGTAAGTATAAACCATAAATAATATTTTTATTTGATACACAGCAACAATTATACATAATGGACCAGTCATGCCAATTTCTACTGCCCAGTGTCTTACGTTCTGGACTAAGATGTAGATTTAAGGTTTCAGTCAATCAAAATACTTTGTATACTTGGAGCTTACTTTGGCATATCAACAATTCATCTCCAACTGAGCCAGATTCTGAAACATCTAATCACTAGACAGAGTATGTTATACCTTTTAAAAATGCAAGGATATTTATATTTAACCATTTAAAATTTTCAATTTCCTAAAGAAAAAGTAATCTTTTTACTCAGTTGCTAGTTCTATAAAATCACAGAAACAAGGATTAAAAAAATGAAAACCTAAGCATTCTTTGTTTTTTTCATTGTCAGTTTGTGTCAATTGAATTTTTATTTTGTTATTATTATTGGCTTAAGGAAACTCTTGTCAGGAATCCTCCTGACATCAGTTTAGAAGAGAGATGGAAGGAAGCTAGAGTGTCTGCCTATTAAAAGGATAATAATAGATATTATACTCCAAATCCCTTAAATTTAGCCTGCTAAAATAAAGGAAATCTTTGCATTAAATTTTTAAGTGGGGATAATTTTTATTGTGAGCTAGGCATTATTCTAAGGATTTTCAACAGATTACCTTACATAAGCTTTACAATTTCCTAATAAAGTAGGTATGTATGCTCAGGATAATATAACTAACATGGAGGACAGCTTAAGCTTTATAGCCAATAATTTGATTCCAGGGCACACATACTCAATATCTATGCAGTACAGTCCTCTTAGGCAGCTAAGAATACTTAAGGAAAATCTGCTTTGTACCCATGATTTAAGGATTCTGAATGATTTAAACAATCAATTTATTATAACATAATCAATAATATTACTTTGATGTATCATTAAATACATAATCAATATTTGAAGGAATATATTTGTTTACCTCATTAATAATAAATTGGTTGGTAATTGAGTAAAAGAAGAATTGATTTGTTTTATACTATATAAATAAATCATAAATTTTCTTGAGTAAGAAAGAAACTGTTTTTGAGTTTGAAACAAATCATTGTTGACATTTTATCTTACTCCTTTACATCACTAACACTTGAAAGGAAATAGTCATACAATCTTTTTTGGGAATGAAAATGTACATGGTGGAGTGGTTAATGCTTATATCACGCATATTTAGAGTGCTGCTTTTGCGGCTGATAGTGGTGTCCAAAGAGAAATTAAACCAGGACCAAGGTAAGGTAAAATTTAAGAACTACTGCCTGGGGCCTTCAGTCCTGCATCCTAGAATTATCTCACATACTGGGGATATATAGAGCCATCAATGTGATTCTGTTTTCATAATGATCATTCTCACGTGGGCTATTTCAATAACCTCCTAATTCTTCTTCCTAATTCTATCCTTGCTCCGCTATTGTCTATTCTTATCCAATAATCAGTGATATTCTAAAATGTTAGTTCATATCTTTCCACTCATCTGATCAAATTCCTCTTTTGGGGCTTTGGGCTTATAGCTATAAAGAAATAGTCTGCCTTGGACTAGTTATTCTACTTATAACAAAAAATAAATGTTCCCAAGAAAAGGGAAATATGTTGTGGTAAGCCCTGTTTACCATAATCTCTTTTTATTCCACCCAAGATTATTTGCTAATGCTATTCATGAGGTATAAAAACCAATGAGAAAGCAATACCCAAAAGCTTGTGGAAGCCTCAGTAGGCTGCAGAGACAAAAATTGAAGTTTGGGGTTATTAAGACAGCTAAGAATAATTGGTTAAAATCTTGGACAATATAGAACTGCATAAAAGAGAGTCCAGTATTTCATGTATAATTTACCATTTTTCTGTTTCCTAAGCTGTGCATGGAGATGATAAGAGACTTCTTTATTACATAAATTGAATCTATTAGCTAAAAAAAAAAAAAAAAAAAAAAAAAACCTGCAAAACAAACTCTAGCCCCAGGTGGCTTAAGCAGTGAACTAATTTTCATTGTGCTGCCCTCTTCGAAGCTGCAGAGCTGTCACTGAAAAGTGACTGAAGAGTTAGGAATGATTTTTTGCAGAACCCTAGCAGTGACATGCAGCCATATGAGTAGATTCTAACCTGTGAAATGGAGCAGAAGTTATTGGCTTCACTTACTAGCTTGATGCATAACAACCTCCCAAAAGCATTCCATAATATTCTGTTCCATCCCATCAACTGGATGCTGAGACCCAAGGCAACTATGGGAGCCATGTGCTGAAGATGTCTGAGCCTCTGTCAATCTGAGCCTATGAATGATGGAGCAGAGCCACATCCATCATGCCTAGCTGAAATTATCTTGTGCACTTATGTGAACTAGAAATAAACTTTTATTTTATTTATCCATTGATCTTTAAGTATTTATTATGATAGCTACTTTACTTCACAGAATGATTAAGCTGTCAGAGGAGAGTGCAAAGGATTAGTGGAGTAAAGAATGGAGTCATGGTAACTAGTTAGGAGCCCATTGCAAGATCTTATAGTAGCATGAACAGGAGTGGTATGCTAAATAAATAAGGTTGCAGTCAGCCGAAATGAAACGAAACAAAAGACACATGTTGCAAGATGTGAATTGATGTGTGAAAAAGAATTCTGATTGATTGAATATCTGGGATAAAGGTATTACCAACAATAAAAAAATATGCATGTAAGTTGGGGATCTGGTTGTAGAATAATGAAGATGCATTCTAGTGAGGGCATGCTCAATTTAATTTTGAGTGTCAGTAGGACACCAAAGATTGACAGATAATTGTATGGAATTCTGGATGGAAATTCCTTTGGGAGATATTTATACCAAAAGCATAATTGTGGGATAACTTAGAAGTTGACTATTGAAACCACAGAATTCGATCAGCGTTCCAAGGGAGAAAAGAGAATAGAGGAAAAGAACAATGAATTCAGGGAGACACTTATACTTAAAGGGAAGGAAGATATAGTTGGAAACAAACTAAAGACCAAAATCTCAAAACTAAGTGAATGATGTTCTAAACCAAGAAGCAATATAAAAAAAAAAAATGATGAAGGCTGGAGAGAAGTGACATCATCTAACACAGCGATGTAAGACATCCCCTGAAAAAGCATCCCCAGAGATTTAGTGAATTAAAGGACAAATCCCACCTGCTTAGAATTCTGGAGGATGGTAGAGACTAGAGAAGGAATCCACAAATTCTGACTCGAAGAAAAAGAAAAATCTCCAGTAGGAGAATTCCTTCCTGGACTGCCAGTTGGTTCCCATTCCCCACCCCTTCACTTGGTCCTGCACAGCTTGTGAGTCACCCAGAGGCAACACAGCCTGGGTCCCTCCCACTGTGGACATAGACTGTAGAGTGACTCACAGTAGGCAGTTAGAATGCCATGCATATTCGGGCATAGGGACCTAGGGGAAGAACACATGCCACTGGGGAGTGCTGCAAAAAAAGGGTCCCCAGGGAAAAGTGGGAAGAGATTGTAATAGAAAGGATGGAAAGAACTGTTGTGCCCTCACTCAGTCCAGTTTCAGTTGGCTGGCCCACCTAAAGGCAAAACTGACTTTTCTGAAGTAAACCACCTTTATGGATTGATCCCATCTGGCTCCCCAGGGCAGGACATCCTAATAGGGAAGAAACCAAAGGCAGGAAAGCCTCACAGGAGAATAAAGATGGCGGGGGGCGGGGGGAGCGTAAACTGAACTGTGGAATGTTGGACAGGTCCCAGAACTGAAAAGCATAAGGAAAATGGGGCACTGAGGAAGAGAAAGAAAAGTCTACACTAAAACAAACAGAACAGATCAAGATTCATGGAGAAGGAAGAGAGGAAAGGAAGCTCTCTCCTGGATGTGAAAGAATTGCATAAAAAGTGCAATCTTAAAAGTTGCATGGCATATTTAGGGCAAGAAACCTATGAAGAAAAGCTGAAAAAAAAAGCAGAACATTGAAACACAAGCTATTTTAAAGGTCTAGAATAAGTTAGGAAAATTAACACTAAGCCAAACAATAATAAAATCTTACACAAGAGGTACAAATGGACCTTCAGAGTTAACTCAGGAAGATAATCAGTTGACTAGAAATCAACAAAAAGTGAAAACCAATACTAGGAAACAGGAAGATAATGGCTCAGTCAAACTGAAACTTCAGAGGAGACTTAGAAGTTGAAACAACTAATCAAAGATATTCAAACAAATCTCCTAAATCAATTCAAGGAAATGAAGGAATATATGTATAAAAAGATAAAGGATTTTAAGAAGATTATGTGTGAGCATAAAGAAAAATTTGAAAGCATAAAAATAAATAAAACAAAAAATTAAATAAAAATTAATAAAAGAAGTAAACATTATGGGGATGAAAGGCACAATAATAGAGATTAAAATATATATTAGAGGCATACAACAGGAGATTTGAAGAGGCAGAAGAAAGAATCAGTAAACTAGAATACAGGACAATCAGAATCATAGTCAGTAAAATATATAAAGAGTAGAAAAACTGAGCAGTGTCAGTTACAGCACAAAGTGCAGAAACATACACATCATGGATGTCCCAGAAGGAAAAAAGAAGGGAAAAAGGACAGAAAGAATATTTGAGGAAATAATGGCTGAAAACTTCCCAACTCTTATGAAAGACATAAAAATACACGAGAAAGGGATCAGTCAGATACATCACAAAACAGCAATTGTAAGAAAAAGGAGGTTGCAGTAAAGGAAAAGATAGGCAACGGGAGAAAATATTTGGAAACCACTTATATGATAAGTGTTTAATATTCAGAATATATAAAGAAATCCTACAACTCAACAATAGAAAGACATACTACACAATTTTTGAAAATGGGCAAAAGACTTGAACAAGCATTTCTCCAAAGAGGACATACAAATGGCTAAAAAGCACATGCATCACTTGTTATGAGGGAAATTCAAATCAAAACCACAATGAGTGGTTTCACACCCACTTGAGTGGCTACTATTAAAAAACAAAAAACTACAAGTGTTGGAGAAGATGTAGAGAAATAGGCACATTCATTCACTGCTACTGGGAATGTGCAATGGTGCAGTCTCTATGGAAGACAGTTTGGCATTTCCTCAGTAACCTAAATATAGAATTGCCACATGACCTGGCAATCCTGTTGCTAGGTACATATCCAGAAAATCTGAAAGCAGTGACCTCATCAGAAATCTACACATCAATATTTATAGTGGCGTTATTCCAAATTGCCAAAAAGAAAAAAAAAAGGAAGCAACCCAAGTGTCTATCAACAGATAAATGGATAAAAAAATGTGCTGTATACTTAGGTGGAATATTATTCAGCTGTTAAAAGGAATGAAGTCCTGATGCATGGATGAACTTTGAGGACATTATGCTGAGTAAAATAAGCCAGACACAAAGGGACAAATATTGAATTGAATGATCTCAATGATATGAACTAATTATCATAAGCAAACTCACAGAGTTATAATCAAGAATATAGCTTACCAGGGGATAGATTGGGGGGAGAGAATGGGGAGCTAATGCTTCATTTGTGCAGAATTTCTATTTAAGTTGATTGTAAAGGTTTGCTTGGAAATGGATGGTGATGATGGTGGCAATTATTTTAAGTTAATTCACAGTGCTGAATTACATATGTGAAAGTGGTTGAAAGGGGAAGTTTGGGATCTTGTATGTTCCTAGAATGAAAGTTAGAAGATAAAACATGGGACTGTATAACACAGTGAACCCTGTTGTGGACAATGGATTAGGGTCAATACTACAAATATAAGAATGTTCTTTCATGAATTATAACAAATATATGACACTATTACAAGGTGTTAATAATAAGCTGGTATATGAGAAAAATACAGCTAATGTAAACCATGGACTATAGGCAATAGTACCATTTTAATATTCTTTCATCAATTGTTACACCAAGGCAAAGGGTCAACAAAAGAGGGATATATGGGAATATTGTATTTCTTACATGACTTTTCCATAAACCTATAACTTCTCTCATTAAAAATAATAATAATTTTTTTAAAAAAACATTATGCTAAGTGAAAGAAACCAGATATAAAGTACTACATATTATATGGTTCTGTTTATATAAAATGTAAATATAAATAAATCTATAGAAATAGAAATAAATTAGTGGTTCTATATGGCTGGAGAAGGATAGAGAGATTGAGAGGTGACTGCTAAGGGGTATAGGGTTTTTCTTTTTGGAATAATTAAAATGTTCCAAAATTGATTGTGGAGATGAATGCACAATTAAAAGCCATTGTTTGTACACATTGGATGGATTGTATGGGATGTGACTATATCTCAATATAACTGCCCTTTAAAAAATGCTTATGTAAATGATAAAGAATGAAGGCTGGAAATAGGTGTAAGAAAGTGATGCTTAGGAGATTCCTGATTGTGTTGAAAGGTAGTCTACAAAGAAATTAGATTTCAAGACTTAATTCAATTGTGATTATAAAGACACGAAAAGTATCCTAATACTTCAGAGGTTTCATATTTAAAGAATAGAGAGTAACTACATTTTACACTAGAAATGGTTAATCAGTCATTTATCAAAAAATGCCTCTTGGGAAACTACTATGTGTCAGAGACAGATTTGAACATATTCTTAAGCAAGAGGAGTAGAGATCAATATGGTGATGAGAATAGGATGTGGTGGTCATTCACGGATCAATATTTCTGAAAACACAGTAATTTATGGGAACGACCAGTGGCAGGCACTATAATGGAGGAAAGATATATCCCCATGGGGAGCAGATATGGAGGGGTCAGATGGGCTGCTGCTGAGGAACTCTAGGATGGGGAGAAAGAAGGCAAAGGGCCTCCAACTCTGCAGTGCAGCAGGAGGAGACAAAGCCAGCTGCTAAGAGACTGAGAAGCCTAGGGAAGATCTGAAACAGACACTACAGTAAATAAGATAGAATATTAAACAGATATTTTTTTAAAGAAGAAATGAATAGCAGTGAAATCTCAGATGAGGCTAAATAGCCACACCTGTGAAGAACAGCGATACACTGGGAGAATCAAAAGAAGTAAACGAACTGCAGACACCAGTTCAAAATCAGTGAAAGACTGAAAGAGACGGGAAGAAAGGGAATGTCAAAGTGTCTGGAACACTGACGGGTTACCGAGCATTAGGCATATATATTATACACCATGAAAAAAAGAATAGAAGGAATATTTCAGGCCTTTGAAAGATTTTAAAAATCTAATTAAGGACATGATACTTACATACATTATGTTAGGGAGAGAGGTCAAATAAAAATATGTAAATAAGAATAAGAGTTCATGTTGCAAATCTGAAACAAGATGCTTTCAGGAATAATTAAAATAGATGAACTTGAATAGAAGAGGTTTCTTGAATGAGGTGAAGTTCAAGCGGAGATTTAGAAAATAGGAGAAAGGTGGGCAAAAGGAAGCTTCCAGGTTGGCTGGGGTATAAGAGGAATCTCTGAGACTGGAATAATTAGCAGAGTTATAGGCGAATGTCAGCTTCAAGTTTCACTGCAGGCCCCAATTGTAGCTCTCTCCCAGGCACAAGATGAGCCAAGGTCAAGTGTATCTGAGGAAGAGGACGGTGTAAATATCTTCTCTTGACTCCCAGTTAGCACTCACTTAACGCAAGAGAAGAGATTGATCTGTTAGAAATCACTCCTGTCAGGTAAATGTCTCATCTGCCTATAAAAAATGACTTAACCTTGCCAAAACTCATTGTTGGTTTAGTGCAGCTGTGGAAACTGAAGAGAGCACAAACCAAACAATGACCTTCTCTGCCACCAGTTCCCACAACCAAACAGAGGGAAAAAAGATAAATAATGCTGAAACCTTGCTCATCTTGCAGAGGACAGCATCCATTTGCCCTTCAGAAAAGGTAATTTTACATTCATTTCAGCTGTTACCTGTAATTGAGTTTAACTGCAAAATATCTTTCAGTGACCTTCAGTTGATCTTTTACTTTTCCTTTAATATAATCGTTCTGAAAGTCAACCAGTATGTCTGAATTGCTGGAATGGGAGAAAAGCTTTAAAAAAAAATCAGAAACATAAACAAGCGAAAAAGTGTCAAAGCCATCTGTTTGGGGAATATCAGAACTGATGCAGGTAAATAATTAAAACAGTAACTAAGTGGCCTTTTTTCCATAGAAATAGGAAATTTCAGAACCACATGGTATAAAAGTATCACATATGAAAACTAATTAAAACCCTGTCAAAGGAAGCTTGTCATCTCTTATACTTTAGTAAGTGAACAAGAAAAGAGGACAAGTTTGCCCAGAAATGGGCAAAATAATTTGCTTTGAAATTTGTCATTATTTGAGAGGAAACAGGAACCCAAGCTGTTTATCCTCAGAATTTTGTGATTGTTTTGATCAGAAATAAAGTCGAATTTGGACTAAGCTTATCCAGAATACTTGTAAGTTATAGAAGAATTTAAATTCACTGTCACAAGGCATCTGAAGTTCATGTCATCAAATATTGTGTCAACAAACAGCAAGGCAAAACATGCAAACAAACAAATGAAAAAACAAAAATAGGAATTTCATTCCAGAGGTGTATTAATCTTAGTTTGCTAGGCTGCTATGAAAAATGACACACAATGGATTGCCTTAAGCAACCAGAATTTATTGCCTCAATATTTCATAGGCTAGAAGGCTTGCTTTCCACCTGGTGTTGGTAGCATTCTGGAACTGACTTGCCAGCAATCCTTGGGGTTCCTGGGCTTTACCATCACATGGCAATGTCCTCTCCTATTTCTTCAATGTTCTGTTGACTTCTGGCTTCTGGCTCCTCTCCATGGCTTTCTCTTACACTGATATCTTGTTCTTCTTTTTATAAGGTCTCCAGTAATCTAGATTAAGACCCAATCATATTCAATTGGATTATACCTTAACCTAAAATAACATCTTTGAGAGAGCCTATCTATAATGGGTTCATACCCATAGGAATGTGGATCATAATAAAGAACATGTCTGAATTGGGGTACATAATTCAATCTACCACATTGTATAAAAGGAAAATGAAATGGGTCTAAAATAAGAATCAATTGCCTGATTTCGATCCTTAGCTCATTTAGTGTTTTGGTTACATGGTCAGTCCATACTTGCCATTATCACTATCCCATCCATAACCCTCAGTTGACTACTTTACTTGTACATTTCCTTCCACTTCCATATCCTTGCTTATTTGGTACACGTAGTTAAATATATTTCATTTAACTGATTTTACTGTTATTCACTGATAAGCCAGAGGTTGGGGCCACACCTTGAGCCAAAGAGCAGACCAGTCCCACGGGTCCAGTGAACACAGCTTGGAGTCACAGGCCTTAAAATATAATATGATTTGCCCGGATGGGTTTCAGACTTACTTGGGACCCAGAACCCCTTTTTTTCATTCCAAATTTTCCCTTTTGAAACGGGAATGTCCATCCTATCCCTACCCCACCATTATACTTTGGAAGCAGAAAACTTGTTTTCTAGGTTTCGCAGGCTGATAGGTGGAGAGAAATTTTGCCCCAGGATGAACTATAGCTAGAGCCTCACCTATTCATGGTTTGGATAATTTACCAGATGACATTTGGGATTTTTTTAACTGATTATATTTAGATGCAATTTCAGACTTAGAAAAGATACTGGATGTTGATATGGAATGAATGCATCTTGCACATAGGAAGAATATGAATTTTGGGGGGTCAGAAGACAGACTTTTGTGGAATGAATTGTGTATCCCCCAAAATATGCCCAAGTGTGGCAGTTTAAGATTATTTATGAATTCCGAAAAGAGAGACTATGTAAACTGCTCTGTTCCTCTGGGCGTGATACTCTTTGATTGTACTAGATTCAGCTGAGATGCACTGATTAAATTATGTTAAGCCTTTGTTAGGTTATGTTACATTATGTAGGGCTTTGATTCAACCACATCATTAGGGTGACTCAGTTTGAGTCCCTGCCCCCTTTGTGGGCTATATAAACAGACACTCAATCAAGGAGACAGACAGAAGCAGATACATAAGAAAAGAGGAAGGGAGCTCCGTAGACACAGAAAAGGATCCTGCAGACCTAAGAAGAGAGATGAGCCATTCACCTGATGGCTTACCGCTGACCTTGTGAAGAGACCAGAGCAGCTGAACCAGGAAAGAAATGAGTCCAGGGAAGAGAGATGAGTTATGCCAGCCTACAGCCACAGAGCCTTAAGAGGGAAGTGGAAGGCTGAACCCTCTCAGATGTCACCCACCATCTTGTTTCAACTCATGGTAACAGAGTTTGGTAAGGAAGTAACCTTGAGTTGAACTCTTTAGGACCTTGTAACTGTAAGATTTTACCCCAAATAAATACCCTTTATAAAAGCCAACAGATTTCTGGTATTTTGCATCAGCACCCCTTTGGCTAACTAATACACCAGGTATCTGGGAATGTGACCTCATTTAGAAATAGTGTCTTTGTCAATGTACTTACTTAAAATGAAGTCCTACTGGATTGGAATAGGATGATCCTCATTCCAATATGACTATTGTCATTATAAGAAGAGGGAAATCTGGACACAGAAACACAGACACAGAGGGAAGATGGTCAGTTAAGACAGAGGCAGAGATTGGAGTTATGCTGCCATAAACCAATGAATGCCTGGGACCATCAGATACTGGAAGAGGTAAAGAAAGAACTTCCTTTATTGTATTAGTTGAGGATCTCCAGAGAAACAAAACCAAAAGGATTTTTATGTTAATATTAAGATATTTAATATGAGAATTAGTTTAGATGACCCTTGGGATTAGCAAATCTGAATTCTGTAAGACAGGTCACAAGTTGAAAACTCTGATAAAGGTGTAGTTGAATTCCCCAGGAGAAGCTGCCTAGCTGAAGTAAAGACAGAAAATCTTCTACCTCACACCGAAATCCTCATTCTGGCTTTAAGACCTCCAAATGATTACATGAGTAGACTCCCTTAACTGCTGAGGGAAATTTACTTTGTTGATTGTAGATGCAATTAGCAATAGATGTAATTAACTGACTATAGCTTCAAATACCCTCATAGTAACAAAAAGGCCAGTGCTTGCTTCACCAAATAATTGGACACCATAATAAACAAGACAAGTTGACATATGGAATTAACCATCACACTTAGAAACTTCTGAGGAAGTATATGCCTTTGCCAGTATTTGATTTGGGACTTCTAGCCTCCAGAACTGTGAGAGAATAAATTTCTGTTGTTTTAAGCCATCCAGTTTGTGGTACTCTGTTATGGCAGGCTTGGGAAACTAAATCCATCCACCATCTCCCTATCACACAAACCAACCCCCCTTCCCTATATACATAAGTAGTTTTCCTTCTCTCTCTTTCTCCTTTAGTTTGTTAAATTTAGATGTCTGTCACTGCTTCTTAAAGAGAGTCCTGTGAATATTATTCTCACCTTTTAACTGGGCATTCTCTGATTAGAAATGAACTCATAAAACCTATTTTTAGAATCCCCCAGTAACTGCTTTATGTGCACGATCTCATATCCTGCGAGATATGGAATATTATTATCTTAATTTAACAGATGAGAACAGATGACTGAGAGAATACATGACTTGCCAGAAGCCACAAAGCCAGAAAGTGACAAATTTGCCATTGAAACCCATTGTGTATTTCTCGAATGCCTAGGTAGGTAAGTATTATGCTCTTCGGCCTAATCCAAAATGAAACACCCTTGTATAAAAGGTTAAAGGAGTTAAGCTTAAGGTCAACAAAACTCTGCCTAATAAAGAAAATTATTTGGGACAGCTTTACTCAAAGTCTGGAACTGTATTTACTTTAGGAAATGTATCTTATTGTCTTAAAACAGGCCTGCACTATTTCTTATGAGAATAAATTTGTAAAATAAGTGAAAAGAAGAATTCATAACTAATAAAAGCATCTAGGAAGGGAATTCAGCTGCCAAATTAATGATTTGGAATTTTAAATGTTATGGAGAGCAAAAATTACAACATATTTTTAACACAATAAAACAGACATTTTAGTTACTGGTATAAAAGCAATCTTAGTTCAACTGGACTCATAAAAAAACAAGATGATAGGTAAACATCACACACAAATATGCCTATATCTGTCGCATTGTAAGGAACTCCATAACATTTTTCACACTCTCACTTGATAAGGTATTTCACTTTGGGGTTATTCTAAGAAAATTATTCTGTTTTCTTTTTTCCCAAATAAAAATCTATACAATATTGATAAACCTCTTTTAATCTTTTGGTCTGATTAGAGCATTATTTAGCACTGTGTATTTAATTTATAAATTTTAATTCATAAATTGAAAGAATATACAGCTTCTTACTTCCCTCCTTAATTCTACTCTCTATGAGTCTCTCCCCTAGGAGGATACATACTGGAAAATATCACAGTGCAAAACACTTTGGATGCCATTATATGATTTTACACAGAGGTCAGAGAAAGCTAAAGAGAGCCGCCACCTCTGTACATGAGCCCAGTACAGCTATTGAGATTCAGAGATGACCTTTTGGTCCAGGTGTCCAGCACAGATAAGCTTAAAAATGTTAGGTCTGAGCCTTATGCTTTTAGAATCCCCTTAGTGTTTACCATAGTGCTCTACTCATTCAGGAACTATTTATTGATTTAATGAGTCAAGCAATGTATTCTGTAGCAGAGCTGACAGCTTTGTAAACAGCAATAGCTTTTTTTTTTTTCCGCTTCAGTGAGAACATGCTAGAGTCAGGGAATTCTTTCTCCATGAAGGAAAAAACCTAACTAAAGATAACAGGGTGATCTCAGCTTTTGGACTCTGAAAGGTATATTGCTAGCACCTTAGGATTGTGAACAGAACAGTAAAACACATTAGATGCCCTTTCAACTTCTCCAGACCAAATAATCTTCATTGTGAATGGGTGCCGAACCTTTCCGTGGGGCCACCACAGCTGGGGTCATCAGAGTCAAAGGACGCTCAGGATTAGACATACAAGCAACGTCATCCAGTAAAGAGGGCAGTAAGAAGTCAGAAGTTTGGAAAACAGGGAAAGCAGTGAAATCGTTGAAGCAAACTAAACAAAAACTGAGCTCTCATCAGCATGGATGATGGAAATCATAACCCAGGTGAAAGCAAGACTGGAAGGTTACAGATAAGTTATTGTGGTCATCGTCATAACACCAGACATCAGGATGAGAACAGCATCACGACTTAGGCTTCTAGGTTACATTCAACAAAATGAGGACAGCAAGTTCAGTCACGAGTTGGGGGATCATACTTCAGTGCCTTTATATCCAGCAGCTAATGGTGATGCCTCTTCCTCTACCTGACTCTCACAGAGAATTTAATATCTAAGCATTCAGCCTGCTGACTTACCTCTGCACAAATCTTCACATTGATTTTCAAGCTGTCACTTTCAACTTTCTACTATTTGTTAGTTCTATTTTCCTATTTTTCATTTTCAGAAATACTCCGGAGCTTAGACAATGTAGCTTTCTGCAAAGGAGATATTGAAAAAAAAAAAAAAAACATTCTACTTTTAGTTGAAAATCCCTTTAAAATAGTTCTTTTATTTTAATCTTCATCAAAGAAGCTGTTAAACAATTAATAGTGAGTTTCTGTAAGACCATAGTCAGTTTCTTTAACTCAGGCATAACTATCTGGCTCTTGTTCTCTTCCATCTGACTTTTGAAACTGAATGTATTAGCTTAAATAAGTGAATATGTCATTATTTTTCTATCTTACTTTTCATGACCGTCGATATAATAGATGTCAGAATGGAATCCTTTTTTCATTTTCTATATTTTTCTGATAAAGAAAGGTAATACTGTCATTAATGGAATCCAGAGTCTCATAAGTATTCAGGACTTAGAGTAGCTGACATTTGCAAGGATTAGAGAATGAAGAGCACTGATGATAGGTCTCTAATAAAAAATTTTTTGTTGTTGTTTTTTGTTTTTTGTTTTTTCAGAAAAGACATTGCTTGCCTTGCTTCTTTTATCTGACATCTAATCAAACTGGAACCAGATTTTACTAAGGAAAATTGTATTTGTAACACTGGATACCATCCATTGCTATAAGCTGAGAAAAGTGATCATGATTCTTAGCTGGTCACATCATTTTCTTCACAGGGTAAATTACCCCACTCATAATAGATCTAGGAAACTAACACCATAAATAGTACTTGACTTCTCATACTACCCTTGCCCATATAATGATTAAGAATTACAATTTTCCAAGTACCTGAAGATTATGTAAAGGTGAAGAAAATAAAACTTTTTCTCTCTTAAAACTTCACTACACAAATGGTCTAAGGAATAGAACTTATATTTCCTAATCATTTGTTTTGCATTGTTTTTAAAAAGCAATACTAGCATAAAAGACAATGAAACGTAATGAGAACTTATGGATTATACCATTGATTACAATATTACTAATACTTTATATTTTGATATTTCTGAGCTTTTAGAACTTTTTTCCATATACCATTTGATTCTCATAAAAACTTTGTGAAATAAACTTTATTTTGATGGGGGGAAGAAGCCTAACATTTATTGAATGCTTACTTTGTGTTGACATAATTTGGGTACTTGAAAGTATTTTATCTTTAATTCTTAAAACAATCCAGCAGGGTCAATTTATAGATTAAGAAACTGAGGCTCAAAGATGTTAAGTAATTTTTCCATGCTCACACAATGAATAAATGAAATTCATTTGTTTGTTCACATATACAACTCTGTTTTTCGTCCATCTGGATATGTTTGCAGTATCTCAAACTTTAGATGTCCTAACCTAACTTTTTTGTTGATATTATCATATCTGTTCCTTACCTCATTTTCCACATCTCAGAAAATTATAACATCTTATTTTCAGTCACTCAAGCTACAAACCTTGGAATTGTACATAAATCTTGTCTATTATTTTCCCTCATCCCACATCAAATCCATCCGCAAATACTGTTGGATCTATCTGATTTATTTTGATTCAAACCATTTCTCACCACTTCTATTTTGATCACTCTGCTCTAAGCTATCATCATCACTCATCTGGACCATTTAAATAATCTCCTATGTAGTCTCTCTGATACCAGAGTCACTCTATATATTCTATTCTCTTCAAAGTGGCCAGAGTGATGTTTTTAAAAAATAAGTCAGATCACATCACTCTTCTGTTCACATCCCTGCCGTTACTCACCATTTCACTCAAAGTCCTAATGGTCATAAAAACACTACATGAACTGTCCTCTGCTCTTAACCTTCTCTGTTATCTTTTCTTCTCCCTCTCTCTCTTTCTCTTCCCCTATCCCTCTCTGTCTCCGTCTCCATCTCCCTCTCTCTCACTCGCCCCACCCCAGTTGCACTGGCCTTCCTCCCTGACCAAGCCAAGCACACACTGTTTCATGCATTTGCAAATCCCTCTGCCAGGATTGTGCTTCCTTTAGGTATCCACACACTACTTCATTTCATTCAGGTCTCTGATCAAACACAATCTTATCAGAAAGATTTTCTATAACTAATGTGCTTAAAATAGCACACCATTCACTCTCTTTACACTTACTCTAATTTTCTTCCTAGCACATTATTAACTGATATTTATTTATTTGTTTTGTTTTATTATCTATCTAGTGTTACTAGAGTAGAATCTCCAAGAGAGCAATGACTTTGCTGATCTCCAGCACTGTATTTGTAGTGTCTAATCAGGGTCTGGAACAAGTAGACAATAAATATTTGGAACACTCAAGACTTGTACTGTGGTGTGGGAGCATGCAACAGGGATATAACCTAGACTGGGCTATCTGGCAAGGTTTCTTACATCAAGCATGGTATGACTTCGATAGTAATTAAGTGAGATGGCAAGGCAAGAGAGTTCCAAAGAGATGGAACAGCAGATTAAAAGGCTGCCAGATGTGGTAAGGGCAAACAAAGCTCATTTGAAGAAGTCAGAGTTTCAGTATGGAAACATTAGCACACACTAAGCAAAGGGAGAGTAGCAGAAGATAAAACTCAATACGGTTTGTGTTATGCATGATTCTTTTTCCTAAACCCAATGGAATCTTAATGGACTAGACCTTTTAAAAGATCCATCTAAAATATGAAGTCTGGATTGTGATATGAAGTATGCATGTGGAAATATCAGTTAGGAAGCAGCAGCAACAATATGATATGGTACGAGACCCTGGGGGAAAAATAAATGGATTCTAAAGAAATAGTTGATTAAAACAACCATCTTTAGTTTTCGTTTTTATTAGAAGTGGGGGGTAAGAGACAGGTTAAGCATGATACATAGGTCATTAGTTTAAATGATAAGACCTATGGAGGACTGTTTGGCAGTTCCTAAAGAAGTTGAATATAGACTTGCCATGTGACCCTGCAATACCACTACTGGGTATATACCCAGAAGAACTGAGAGCAGTGACACGAACAGACATCTGCACACCGATGTTCATAACCACATTTTTCACCATTGCCAAAAGATGGAAACAACCCAGGTGTCCATCAACAGAGGAATGGTTAAACAAACTGTGGTCTATTCACATGATGGAATATTATGCAGCTGTAAGAAGAAATGAAGTTATAAAGCATATGGCAACATGGATGAACCTGGAGGACATTATGTTGAGTGAAGCAAGCCAGACACAAAAGGACAAATACTGTATGAATGCATTACTATGAACCAAATATATTGTGTAATATATTGTTTGATTCACAAAAAACAAAAACAAAAAAACAAACAAAAAACAAAACAACAACAAAAAATTTACATGTATCCATTATATTTAATTGAGAAATGTATATATTTATTCATCTGTGTTTACTTTTTGGTTTTTAATTGCTTATGTTTTCAATTATTAAATGTACAAAATAAAGTTTAAAAAATGATAAGATGGGGCTTACTTTGAGATGCTTTTGATATTTAAGTGGCAATGTCAATTACGTAGCCGTATATGGAAATCTGAAGCTCATAAAACAGATCTGGACTGAAAACAGCGATAGAGGAATTGTTGGCCCTGCAGATGGTAATTGGAGCCTTGGAAAAGGACGGTATTGCTCTGGAAGTGTATTTAGGAACAAGCAAAGTGAAGCCAGACAGAACCCTGAGCAACTTCAACCTCTAACAGTAAGGTGGAGTAATAAAATTCAGAATGCAATGGATTGGAATGTGACTGCGAAGTGCAAAAAATGGAGAAAAAGCATTTTAGAACACTCCTTGAGAAGTTGTTATGGAAGGAAACAAGAATCGGACAGCTGCTAGATTACTGGAGAGAGTCTAGTGGGAACTTATTTTTCTTAGGCTTGGAGAGACTTTATTAGAAGTGGGGGTAAGAGACAGGTTAAGCATGATTCATAGGTCATTAGTTTAAATGATAAGACCTATGGAGGATTGTTTGGCAGTTCCTAAAGAAGTTGAATATAGACTTGCCATGTGACCCTGCAATACCACTACTGGGTATATACCCAGAAGAACTGAGAGCAGTGACATGAACAGACATCTGCACACCGATGTTCATAGCCACATTATTCACCATTGCCAAAAGATGGAAACAATCCATGTGTCCATCAACAGAGGAATGGATAAATAAACTGTGGTCTATTCACATGATGGAATATTATGCAGCTGTAAGAAGAAATGAACTCATAAAGCATATGGCAACATGGATGAACCTGGAGGACATTATGTTGAGTGAAGCAAGCCATACACAAAAGGACAAATACTGTATGAATGCATTACTATGAACCAAATATATTGTGTAATATATTGTTTGATTCACAAAAAACAAAAACAAAAAACAAACAAAAAACAAAACAACAACAAAAAAATTTACATGTATCCATTACATTTAATTGAGAAATGTATATATTTATTCATCTGTGTTTACTTTTT
>JAKSZT010053801.1:6150492-6245538 GCA_026826555.1 Tolypeutes matacus | reverse complement strand
AAAAAAATGATAAGATGGGGCTTACTTTGAGATGCTTTTGATATTTAAGTGGCAATGTCAATTACGTAGCCGTATATGGAAATCAGAAGCTCATAAAATAGATCTGGACTGAAAACAGCGATAGAGGAATTGTTGGCCCTGCAGATGGTAATTGGAGCCTTGGAAAAGGACGGTATTGCTCTGGAAGTGTATTTAGGAACAAGCAAAGTGAAGCCAGACAGAACCCTGAGCAACTTCAACCTCTAACAGTAAGGTGGAGTAATAAAATTCAGAATGGAATGGATTGAAATATGATTGCGAAGTGCAAAAAATGTAGAGAAAGCATTTTAGAACACTCCTTGAGAAGTTGTTATGGAAGGAAACAAGAATTGGACAGCTGCTAGAAATACTGGAGAGAGTCTAGTGTGAACTTATTTTTCTTAGGCTTGGAGAGACTTAAGCATGTTTTAATGCTCATGTTAAGGTGCCTGTAGAAAGAAAAAGTTTCAGATAGAAAGCAAGGGCTCTGGATTGATACTGAAGATCTTTGAAAAGCCAAAGAGATTTGGATCCAGTTCACAACTCACCTAAGAAGAAGAGCCACCTTCTTCATTCTATCAGGAGAAAAGGATGTTCTCTTAGACGGAAATGGGAACTGAACTAAGAGGGTTGGTGGTTTGTTTGTTTCTCACAAACCCAAAGCTATTCCAGAAGATACAATCAGTATCTTCTGTGAGAAAAATATTCTGTTATACCCCAAATAGTTTTGTAAATGCTTAAAATTTTATCAAAATATTTCATTTGTATATTATCAAGATGACTTCTGTTTAACTCATCCTTCAGGTGTCTGTCATTTTACTCCCAGGCACACAGGGCAGTTAGTTATTGTTCTCTGAACAGGCCACCTACTCCTACATCCTCATGCTTATTTCCTTTGACTGATCTTTATTTCCTTTATGCCAGGTTGGCAGTTAATCGTTGGCAATGCAAAAAGGAAAAAACAAAAATTCCAGTCTTGTGGAGATTCTACAAGAGACAGGAACATAAATATATTATTACAACACAGTTTGGAAAATGCTGGAATGGAGGGAAGTATTTTCAATATTATACTTACCGCATGTTAAGGAGCTATGAGCTCCTGAGGCATACGGATATGTCTCATTCATCTTTGCAAGCTCTTTAGTGCAATAACTCTTATATACCTCCAAAGAATTAAAAAATAATCATTGAACTACTAAATAATTGAAAACATTGGTACAAAGTCTGTATTTATGAATACTATCATTAATACAATGAAAGAGCCTAGAGGCTTTTTGTCAAAATTCCATTTTTTTAAAAATTCTCAACCATTACAAGGTAAAGACTATTAGAAAATCTAAATTTACTAAGAAGGTATTTAATTAAAGGGCTCAGAATCTATACAGTCCATATATCTTTGCCAAATACCTTAAGTTTGATTTTAATTCAAATACATGGCTTTTATCTACATTGTGCTATTCATCTCCTTCTCTAATGTAGCTGTACATTTTAAAGGATAACTGTAGAGATAAGAGTCTTTTTAAATAGTAATAATTATGTTGCATTTCAAATTATACATAGTGTATACCTAATATTAATTTTGAAATCCTAAGTGTTCTGTGGTTATGTAGTGAGGCAGTTTATAACTCCAGAAATAGCTTGAAGAAAAATCATAAATCTTCTTTACTTCAGTATTTCTCTTAGAAGATCATCTGTAACTCAGACTTACAGGGCATTTACATTTAGAAGCCGATAGGAGAAAATAACTTATATAAAATCCCTGTATTTAGATTACCATTTCAAAGTGTTTGCAGAAATAGGCTCAATTGTTGCTTTTACTCTGAAGGATTGATGACATTGGATGAATGATAATATTGATTAGTGGAGTTCTGATTATTATTGTGATCTCAAGGTGAAAGCTCTTTGATGGTAGAATATTCTCTATTTTGAGTTAAGCAATATACACAGGGAAGAGTATGCTATATATAATTAATGAAATGTACTTGAAAATATTGTTGAACATAATTTTCAGAGGCCACTTTCACATTTATGTGTGCTTTTGCCTCTGTAGAGTTTGCCTATTCATTTCTTTTTTGAAGCAAGGACTTAGCACAATATTTTTGCTGATGATTTCCGTATTTTAGGCCAGCAGCAACAAGAAAGTACAAATAATAGAGAATCATTTACTTCAAAATTTCCTTCTTACTAATTTTTGTTTATTTCTTTTGACCTAATTTCCTGGACATTGAGAGGCAAAATAGCATAATGGTTGAGGAAGATTCTAGAAATCAATTCCTTAGGTTCAAATTCTAGCTCTGCCACTTAGTGTGTGACTTCCAACAAGTTTTTCCAACCTCTCTGTGCTTTGGCTTTCTCATCTGTAAAATAGGGATAATAATTTACTGCCTCAAGAGTAGATTTTAAAAAAGAATTAAGGCATGAAAATAGTACAAAATCAGTGTTCAGTATACACGTCTGTCACTATGGCTTTTAGGTATATGGTTTTGGATTATTCTGAGCACTTTGCCTGAACCTTCTTGGTTTGATTGTAGCAATTATAGTACTTGGAACCAGATAATCAATATTAGATTGAACTTAGACATATAAATAAATAGGCACACACAAATTAAATTGAAAATTGTATATTGATAGAATTTTGCCTAATAGCTGGCATAGCAATGGACTTATGGGCACAATTGCCACTAGAAAAATAAAACTATTTAAGATCACTGAATTGAAATTTCCTCTATTTCAAATTACAAATTACTTCATCTTTAACACTTGTCACATCCTATGTGTTATGTCTCATTAGGCCATTATCACTGACTGCCAGATAGGAAGCAAAATAATCAATTTATTTTTCCTCAAAGGGACCATAACAAAGTATTTGCCCTTTGCAGAATAAAATATGTATCTTGCTAAAATTCCAGAGGCCAGAGGGATGTCTAATAAACTCTGACCATCCAATCCAAGTAATTAAAAGATTCTAGAAAAAAAGCAAAATAACATGGATTTTAAAAATAGTAAAATTTAATTTTTAGTTCAAACTTATAAAAATTTGATGGTAGATTGTTTGCCCTCTTTTTGTGATTTTAGGAATTAACATCAGAATGAACTTTTTTAAAAAACCTACACTAGTCCAGAAATAATGCTAACCACTGGAAATGAATGATTATTTTTAATCCTCAGTATAACAATATGATGTGGCACTTTTGTTATCCTCATTGAATAAATGAAGCACATAAAACTCAGGGATGCTAAGCCACTTGGCCAAGATTACCTAGCTAATAAGTAGGTAAAGTTAATGCCTAGATTATCTGTTTCTAGAACCCATGCTCATAAACTTTATGTTATGTTCTTCTTCGAGAATTCATTAACAATGTTCAAACCCCAAATTTTCATTTAATCTAGAATTATTTTATTATGATATCCTGAAAATGAAGAAAGTCTTTATTTAACTACAGAGTACTCGTGTTCTTCAGATTTGGGATCTGAAGCCAAACTACCTGAGTTCAATCCCAGCTTTATGATTTTGGGGCAGGTTATTTAAAGTCTAGTCTTCAGTTTGATCATCTGTTAAAAAAAAATGTTGCACTAAAAACTTACTGTAAAGAATAAATAAGAATATATATAAAACATGTAGAACCATGCCTGGACAAAAGGAAAAATGTTTGTTTTCCATCTGAGCATGTCTTCATTTCCAACGGATAATTTTGATAGGACTAAGATTCTGGTTTGACATTTCTTTCCTTTAAGCACTTGAAAAATATTGTGCCACTTCCTTCTGGCTTCCATTGTTTCTGATATCATTTTAATTGTTTGTCTTCTATAGGAAAGGTGCTGGGGGGGTTGTGTGTATTTTTTACTCTATTTCTTTTCTTTGTTTTTAGTTTTCAGAAATATAATTACGGTGTGTTAGCATGGATAGCATAGGTAGCTTAAAGATGACAGGTAGGTAGGTAGATAGGTAGGTAGGTTGATTAGATAGATAGATAGATAGATAGATAGATAGATAGATAGATAGATAATGTATATATAACAGGTTAATATATACATATATATTTCCTTGTTTGCAATGATACCACAGAAGCAACAAAGCAGACATAGTACCCAGACCTTGATTTCTAAAACCATTGTCTGATGAAAGAAAACAAGGTACCTTGGAAAAATGGCTGATTCTAGATCTGGGTCAGGGAATATACAAGATGAACCTAGAGTATCTTTTATTGCCATAAATTAAGGAAGAGATAAAACAACAAACCAATTTTAAAAAGCACACAAAGCAAACAAACAAAAAATAATAGGTATATGTCAAAGGAGCACAGGCGCCAAAGAGCCCAATAGCCAAAGGTGGAACAATTTGAACAACAAAATACATAAAGTAGTATTAGATTATAACCCAAAATATAAAATAAATACCCATGAATCAATACTGATTTAAATGAATGGTTGAATAAATAAATGGGAAATAAGAGATGAATCCAATGCAGAAGAATTCCATGAAATTTATATAGTGATTCCATGCTCAAGGAAGTGTAGCAGAACTCACATCTCCTTAGGTGTGCGCTATGGCATCGTAACTTCTTTCCAAAGAGTACAGATGGGGAAAAGGGAAGAAAGGAATAACTTTACAGGGGAGAAACCTGACAAAAACTATTTTATCCAGGTATCAAAGTTACTAATAATTAATGTTGATAGACTGTACCCTTGAAATGATGTGATGAGAATGATACTTTAGCTCTGTGCTCTTCCTTGCCAAAACCCATAACCCCAGTCTAATCATGAGTAAAACATTGGACAAATACCAATTGAAGGATATTCTACAAAATACCTCACCAGTACTCTGCAAAAACTGTCAGGTCATCATAAAAAAGTTAAATCTGAGAAAGTTCACAGCCAAGAGGAGCCTAAAGAGACATGAAAACTAAACGTAATGTAGTATCCTGAATGGGATCCCGGAACATAAGAAGGACATTAGGTAAAAATTAAGGAAATCTGAATAAGGTATGGGCTTTAACAATAAATTCTTGCATTAGTTGTGGCAAAAGTACTGTCCTAATGTTATATGATAATAACAGGAGAAATGGTATGAGGTATACGGGAACTTTATATACTATCCTTACAAATTTTCTTTAAATCTATACCTATTCTAAAATTAAAGTTTATTTTGAAAGTTAACCATATTTTTCTACTATAGCTTCCCATTTTAAAAATGCAGATGTCATTTCTGTTTTCAAAATATTACCATTTTTTAAGCTTAGGGAATTAGTCAATAGAATGTCATCTTACAAATAGGAAAATCAATCATGAAAATGATGCAAAAATCATAAAATCAGAAGAATTGTGCAGGTGGCAGAAATCTATGCAATGTTCTGGTGCTCATATATAACCTGAGAAGTAAAAGAAAAAAAAAAATCCAGAATCCTCTTGACCCTGAATTCTGGTTGGTCATTATAGTTGAAGGACATTATGAATGTCATCCAAGACAGTGGGCAAATCTCTTGTCTACTGAAGTCTCCTAGGAGGGAGGTCTCCTGAATGAGAACTTTGATTTATCATATAACAGTGTTTGACATCTAACTACCTGTTTAGAATCAAATTTTCTAGAATCACAAGGGATTTTTGGTTATTTGTTTGTATATTTGTCTGTTTTGACCCTACCACACTTAATCCATAGAAGTATAAATATAGAAATATTATTTTTAAAGAAGATAAGCAGCTAGGAAAAACTGGCCTATTGATAAATTAACTTCCCACTTAATAAGAGACTGTTTACAATTACTGATATTATCTCTCCAGCATTGTTTGGTATGTTGATTCCTTCTTTTAGTGACTCCTGTATAGCAAAGATGTTAAATTATTCAGACATGGCTTAATGTATACTTCATTCCATAATACAGTTGTGTTACCTTTGCCAAGTTACAATATGTCTCTAAGCCTCAATTTTCTCCTCTATAAAAGGGGAGCAGAAAAACTTATCTCACAGGGTTGTTGTGAGGCATAAATAAGATGATGTGTATAACTATTTTTAATTTCAGGCATATGATTGAGGTTGCATAGTCAGTAGCGTGAAATAGTAGAGGTTGGATAAGATTATTGTTAAATGATATTTACAAATAGAAGATATTTCTAGAAAATAAAAAAGGGACAATGATTCCATGTTTGCCTCTTCTATATCTACAAGGATAGGAGTAGATACTTCACTTAGGTTAAGAATTCCTAAATATTTCAGAATGAACACTGTTTCTTAAAATCAAAACATTTGCAGATTCTGATATAATCATTTGATAGACATTAATAATGACAATATTTGACCATAATCTATATTTGGATAATGCTTTTAAATATATGTTTAATTTAATAATCCCAATAGCATCTATTTGCACTTTAAAAACTATAATATGCATGTATGTAAGCTTTAGTATTTCCTCAGTTTGCTGAAAAAATGTGATGTATGTATGGATTTTTTACAGGCACTCCTTGCAATCACTCTAAAATCTTTATGAATCCATGTCCCTCTGTTTAGGAAACACTAATTTAAACCACATCTTTTGAGAAATTAAAAATATATAAATCACTCATATGATTGTATTGTCTTTTTATCACTATTTAAGTGAAAAATACTCTAGAAAGTACCTTTGCTCTACCACTGCAGTTGTTTTCATACAGACACTGAGAACTCAACCTGGGTGTCATCCTTCTTTTATCTTCATAAACAAAAGAACATGAGAAAAAGCCTGATGTTCAGCTTTTGAGACCTTCTGCATTATAAAAATGACCCAGGAAAATCAAAGTAGCAGGGAATTCTGTATTATATCATGTGTGGGCACAAGAATTACACAATAATAACAGTAAATAAACATTGCAGTGCTCATCACTGTTAGAGGCAGATAAGGATTTGTGACAGATACTGATGGTTACAGCTGTCTCTGCTATGCCTGACCTTCTAAAACGGGACATCCATATAGGGTCCATATTGCCTGGCAATTTTCTTTAAAAGGCCAGTGGCTATAAATTCAGAGCCTGGTGCTACTGAGGCTTATGGGGCTCAGATAAGGACCTATATCTATAAATACACCACCCAATCATCAAAAGGATTGCTTGATATACCCAAATATACAAATAGTGCCTGCACTTGAGCACCTTATAATTTTATTGGTCCTATAAAATGGTAAGAAAGTATAATCAAAACTAGAATTACATTTTGATTGCAATTTAGCTTATCTCTTCTGTACTTTCTGCCCGTCCCACCCCAAAAAAGATTCTGGTAATGGAAATGGGATGATCTGGTTTAATTTGAGAAAAGAAGCTACTTTCACAGTGAGGATAGGGTCTGGATTGGTATGGGTTAACTTTTGTGGTTAATGAAGGTGAAGAGAGTAGATTCTTAGTCAGGAAAAGCATAGAAACTGAGAGAAATGACTGGGAGGCCTTAAAAGCCTATGACAGTGGACTTGCCTTTTACTTGACCTATGTCCCTCCCTTCATAGGAAGTCTGGAGATTCAATTCTGTGAGAAAAGATTGAGAAAACTTAATCTACCAATTGTGATGATTAATTTTATGCATCAACTTGACTAGGTTATGCTGTCCAGTTGATTGATTGGTCAAACACTGGCCTCCTTGTCCAGTGAAGGTGTTTTATGAGATTAGCATCTACAATCAGTTTCATTAAATAAAGGAGATTATCCTGGATAATGTGGGTGGGCTTCATCCAATCAGTTGGAGGTCTTATGGTGATAACTAAGTACTTCAAGGCAGAAGGAATGCTTGCCTCAAGACTATACCTTTCACCCAGGACAACTAACAGGGAGGAGATGATGGACAAACATACCAAGGAACCAAGAGTGCCTACAACTGCAAGCAAGAGAGTCCCATCTATTGGATGTATGGGATCAAAACCCCCCTCAATTAATGGTGGAGTGGGCATCACTATCCCAGAGTCCTCAGGATTGAGAAACGAACTATGGACTAAAACAAATTTACTAGAATTCTAAAAAAAAAGACTATACCCTTCACTTCTTCCTGAGTTTCCAGCCTAAGGAATTCAGACTCAAGACTTCAGCATCACCCTTACTAGAATCTCCAGCCTCCAGCCTGCCCTGAGGAATTCAGACTTGGCAGCCCCCACAATCACATTAGCCAATTCCTTAAAACAAATCTCTTAAATATATATATGTATATATTATCTATCTATCTATATATGTACGTATATGTGTGCGTGTATATAAAAATATACTCTTGACTCTGTTTCTCTGGAGATCCATCACTGATACACCAACCACTGATTTAGAATGGGGTGTGCTGTGCAGAATCTCTTAACAAGACCGGAATGTCAGTAAGGAGGTAGGTGTCTCAGGCAGAATGTGAGTGGAGCAACCACAGGTGCACACAAGGATTATTCCTTGTCCTATAAAATGTGGAGATTCGTTGTGAGAACACCTCCTCTGGCCTTTAACATAGAGTCCCAGTAGATTCTTGTGGCCTGTGCCCAGAATCCCATTATCTGTCCAAGGCCAAGGAGGCCAGGTTTTGAAGAATCACCTCAGGCACGAATAATAACAGTGGTACTTTCCTGTTGGAGTTTTCAAACAATCTGGAGGGTCCTGGCATCCTTTCCTGGAGCAGTCAGCCAGGCGGAGCCTCCCCAATCACTTGGCAACAAAAGGGATTTGGCAGGTATGAAATACCACAGAAATTACCTTCCATTTTCAACCAAAGAAAGAAAAAAAATGAAGTTATAAATTAGCTGTTGTGCTAATAAGTTGTACCTTGAATATGACCCTCAACAGGGGTGCTCTGAAAGACCAGAACTTCAGAAGAAAAGTATGGTAAGAGAGCACAAACGATAGATGATAAGAGTTAAATCAGAGTTGAAGTCTGAAAAGCCAGCGGTGAAGAAATAGGCAGGGAAGAAGGTAAGCCCTGAATTGGCAGGATGACTCCCAAATCATTCTCCTGAAATTCATGCCTTGCCTACTGGACATTTCCTTCTGGCTAAACCACAGGACAATCCAAAGGGTTTATCCTCCAAGATAAACCATACCAGACTTTACCTCTATCAAAGTGACACCACACCCTATTTGAATTGTAATTGAGTGTAACCCACCATCCCCTCAGGCACTGAGCATCCTGAGTCTTCTTGATCTTTGTTTCCCCAGTGCCCAGAGCTATGTTCACTTCCTTGAAAATTCTCAATAAATAGTTGTGGATTAAATAAAATAATGAATTAATGAAAGAGTGGTTAGGAAAATTCTGTTTTCCCATTTCGCAGATATACTTTAAATTTAGTACCAAAATTTATTTTTACTCAGTAAGGTTATGAACACAGACATTCTGGTATTCTAGGCTGTTAGAAATGAAAAACGCAAATATCCTATTCTCCAATTGCAGAGCCCACTAATGCCTGCAGAGACTTGAATACTACAATGAATGGGTTTATCAATTAGCATAAAAAGATGGTAAAACTAACAGTTCTTACTTCTGCCACATTTCCCAAGTTCTTTCAAGTTAAAAATATTTTGCAAAAAAAATTGTATTTACTATAACTTGGGGTAGTGCTTAGAAATCGGATTTGTCAGTAGCCTATAAAATTCATTGTTAGAAATACAAAAACAATAATTTCCCTCTTTTTTTTTTTTTTTTTTTTTTTTTTTGGAGCCTATAACTTTATGGGCATTTTTTCAACTGTAAAAATGAGGCAGGCTAGTTTAGGGAATGCAAAGACAAATCTGAGACCTGGCAGAAAACCACGGCTCTGAAACACGTCGCCATAGGAACCATACCTGAGGAAGAGACCCCACAAGATGGCTACTGGAAGAACCTCCTTAGAATTCCCCATTTGAAACAGGATTTCATCCGGGATCAAGGAAAAGCCCCAGATAGTCTCAAGGGGCCTAACCATTGGGCTTCCTGGGGGAATTGACGGATGAGGTAACCAATCCAAACAACAAACAGCTGGGACACCCCCACTGAACATTAACAAGGGGCAGGGTTATTAATGGTTTAAAAAGCAAGCTCAGAGACTAAATTGCCCTGTTTTTGACCCTTCTCGCTCTGCCTGGACCAGCACATAAATTCATCTGGGAATTTGTAATCTGTAATGGTGATTTATAATCTGTCTTGGGTATTTGTAATCTGTAAATCATTCCTTTTAAGACCTTTTCTTCTCCCCTTGGACCAGCCCACAATTATACCTGGGAACCATAATCTGTTACTTTCTCCCATTTCTCTTCTTTCATTTTCTTAGTAAACTACTGGTGTAACTAAACTGGTATGTATTTAAATTCTTTTCTGTAACATAGCCCAGAACCTAGAGAAAAATCTGGTAACAAAAACATTCAATTGAGCTGTGTTTTCCTAATATGAGTTACATGTGAACTTACTTCGCTGCAGATGACTGTTCCATTCTATGTATAGTTTGCAGTGATCCACCCCGTCTGATTATTACATGGCCACAACTTATGCTTACTCAAGCTCCCATTTCCCCACAGTGACATGTCTCATATTGTTTTAGATGTCCCTTGAATAATATATATTTCAATAATTTCTTCTGCCCAAGCAGCAGGCATGATATCTTATGGTTTCCTATTTCTTCAGAGAAGTTTATTTAGAATGAGTAAGTATTCAATGCATTTAGACTTCATTAATGATACTAAATTATTTTCTCATAATTCAACTTCACTGTTAAAATGTTGAATAATTCAAAAACACATGAACCACAGAAGACAATTCAGTTTACCAAGCCAAAAATCATGAGTATAAATAAGTGCAGACAACATTGTGATCATACTAAAAGCCATTGACTATACACTTTAGATAGATCATATGTATGTGAATATATATTAATAAAACTGCTTAATAAATAAATAATTGTGCTAGAGTAGCCTGAAATAGCAGTTATGTACTGCAGGGGAAACAGAGAAATTGGGAGGTAAAGAATTTTCTTGTTTGTCAGTTTTTTGTTTATTGTTATTATTATTATTGAGATAATGAAAATGCTCTACCAATGATTGAAGTGAAGACACAACTATGTGATTGACTGTACATTTTAGATGAATTGCATGCTTTATTAATATGTATCAATAAAATTGATATGTTTTAAAAAAAATAAGTACAGAATAAGGGATCTATTCATTTCCTATATTTTTAACTACTTTTAGAGAACTCATATTTGGAAATGGAATCCTTTGAAGAATCATGGCCATGTACCATTCCTTCTCCTGACTGACAGAACCTATAAAGACAATCAGTATGCTTTTATAATAACATATTTGTGAATACCCTTAGTATCTCCCTTTTGTATGTTGTTAAATATTATTGTTTATCATTCTGCCAAAATCTAAAAACCCACTCACTTTCTGGTGTCACCCAAGCAGTACCAGGGACTGCTTTATAATGCTCCAAAGAGACAAGCAAGGGAATAGTTACAAATGTATAAAAGATGTTATACAGGTAAATGCTAATTGTTATGTAAAGCATCCACCTCTTTCCTGACAAAGCAAGGTCCTAAGCAGTTGTGGAAGATAGTGCAGGCCATTTAAAACTTGTTTACCATAGGATTTCATTTCACCTGACAACAAGATAAAAACATAGCAGCCTTTGTCATTGCAATGTGGAGTGCATGTGTACTTTCTTATACTGATAATTCATCCCAAAGCCCATTGTTCAAGGTTGGTATGATGGGAACAAAGCTCAGGAGTTAAATGAAAAATCAGAATTATATAGGATAGTATTATCAGCTATAACTACTACCTTAGATTTTTCTCATCCAAAACACTGGATGGGATGCTAAATTAGCACCAAATATTTTCCATTTATATTCAGTTGAAACAAATGTTAAACACTAAGTGATATACAGTATTCAAGAGAAATAGACTTACTTTTTGGAAAAAATAAAAACACATGCATAAAATTGAATGTTGCATTTTACCAGTTAACATTTTTTACGGTCATCAATTGGTCTCTTATAAAAGACAATAAATTATAAACCAAAACGGATATCAAACATTCTTAGAAGCAACAGTGACATGTTCAGTAAATATAACCTCATTTTGTCATTTTTCTGAAGAGAAATATTTGCAGAAAGAGTGGCATCAGCTAACTTGGTGTCAGTGTGCTCCATAATGCAGGAGCTGTCATACATTGCATAGTTAACATTTTTCAAATTCATGGAATTTTAATAAGATTGTAACCTTCAGACAACATTTAAAATAAATTTCACTTTTTTCCTGTTGGACACAATTTAATCATTTTCTGGAAAATGTATAGTGACAAAAAAGAAAATTTTTTAGGAGCAGTTGAGTGAAATAGAAATGTTATGACTTTGGAAGGAAAATAAAAAGACCAAATTTGAAATAATAATATCCCTCAGGTCAGGGATTTTCTGTCAGTTAATGGATAATTGGGTTAAAGGCCCCCAAGGTAAAACTTACTTCTTAAACAACATCCTGTATAGCCCATAAGAGTTTTCATATTGACATTTGCTATGGTCCCCTACTAGTCTCTTTTTAAAGCTATGGTTCCTATTGATCCACATCCCTATGTTCCCTTTTAGATATTCTTCTCAAGAAATATGCTTTCATAGATTAGTAAATGTGTGCACAAAAAGGAAAACATGACCTCAGGAAAATATCATGGGGCAATTGTAATAGGTCTTATGCAAGAAGACTGCAGTTCTCTAAAGACTGAGGATTAGTAGGGGAGAGGGCGGGGAGAGAGGCAGTAAATCTGCATTTCTAGACCCAGTGAAAAAAGTATGTTTCACAAATGAATGGCATTTTTAAACCTTCATGTATTATTTCTTAAAAAGGATTTGGGGTTAATTGAATGTGGGGATTTAGGCACCAGGCCAGCTGTAGTCATTATCATATTTCCACATTTTTAATTAATTGCAAAGAGTTACAAACAAGCTTTCCAGAATATTTGGAAAAAATTATCATGGAGGCTAATTTATTGCTCATGGACTCCTGAGGCTACTAAAGAGGCTGGTAATCCAGTACGTTTTAAAATCTTAAATTTTGGGGTACAATAGGAGAGTAAAAGGTAGTTTTTAGGTTGATCTAGCTCAGATATTCATTTTCAGAAGGGCAAGCTGAGTAACTAAGTTGCCTAAGGTCAAAAATACCACAGGAAGAAGTTCCCAGGTATCAGAGTCAATGGAATGTTTGCCTGTTTATTATTGTTAAAAGTCCATATCATTTCCTAAGACTTAAGGGTAGGATCAGGTGGGAATGTGGGTCACAATTGCCCAAGGCTTTACTGTTTGTATCCAGAAGCAAAGATAAAGAGCAAAGTAAAAGGATCAGAAAAGTCCAGTAATGGCCCCATAGGGGACAGGAAGACAGATTCATAGATTTTTAGCTGGTTAGGATTATCCATTTTTTTTATAGACTAGTGTTTCATAAAACATATCCCATCACAATAGTTCTTTTGGGATACCTAGCAAATAATCAAACACATAATGCATATGATAATAAATAAATGCATATACATATAAACATACATAAACAAACATATTTTAAATTTTTTTTAAAACCCAGACTTAAATTTAAGTTTAAAAAGTCCCCAAATCATAATCCTCCTAGGAGATTTCCACTAAAGAGTAATTAAAACTGCTAAATATTCCTGCAGTTATTAAATACTTTGTGAATTCTGAAATAAAGTACCCTCCCCATGCCCCCCCACCCCACCCCCACCTCACTTTAACCTTGTTAAACTCCATGTTTCCTTAACTTAGGCTGACCTGGGAACTCTTTTTGTTACGCCTGTCAAAATTCTGTAAAAACAGTGTCCCAAAGGGTATGCTTTGGTATATACTATCTTAAGTATTCTCCCACATGCACAGAGCAATTTGGGTTGAAGGAATAAACAGATAAAACATGAGCTAATGCGGTAAACATCATACATTCTGCTTCTTTCTTCCATATTAGCTCTTCTCAGCAAGCAATCCTCTTCCTGAAAAATCCCATCAACTTCATATGCTTCTTTTCTTGTTCAAAAGAAAACTCCCTTAGTTTTTGCTCATGTCTATACAGCATGCAGGGTAGTACAATGCAGTAATTAGTGTGCCTGAAAAGAAAACCAACTTGGCTGGCTGATAAGCCTGGGTTTGAGGCCTCATAAGTAAGTTTCTAACATTTCTAAATCTTAGGTTTCTCATTACACCAACATCAAGGTTAAAATGAATGGGGTTGGGATATATGGGAACTCTGTATTTTCTGCCTGATCTTTCTGTAAACCTACAATTTCTCTAATAAAAAATATATATTTAACAAAATGATTGGGGTACAATTTTAAGAGATTGCCTCATATAATAAACCATTTAAATAATGGTACATATTTCATGGAAAAATATTGTAGAGATTAAAGGAATACTGAGTGCAAATTCTTAGCACAATGCCTTACACAAAACACTCATTAATATTAGCACCAAGAATAGGAATCTTTATCCCCAAACTAAAGTGCAAAACATAGGCAAATTTTTCATTTTCATTAAAACAATTTAATATCCATTTTGATCCCCATTCCCAACCTGCCAGGAGACAGGGCATTTAGCCTCATTGATATCCATGGTTTAATTGCCATGATATTGCTACAGTCCCAGATTTTGACCCAATTGCAAATGCTTGGGAGGGATTTGAGTGGCTGGAGGCTGCTGGTCCTTTGCCTTTCACACAGGGTGCTTCTGAAATGTCCATCACTCCCATTCTCCTTCAATCTCAGCAATTCTATTGCTCTTTCCATGGTGTACATGGGGCTTTAAAATGACTGTATTTCTGCTTCCATATCATATACCGGATTTGGGAATGCCATCTGACCTGACATATGCAGTTATCTCTCTCAGCTTTTGCCACTTCCATGGTGCCATCATCGGGAAATAGAGTACAATGACCAATAATTCTCAGGAGTCCCAAATATGTCTGGCTCTTTCTTTGCCTGTTTCTCTCTCTCTCTTCTCAGACAGAGGGAATCTCTTGCTAATTAATCTGTTGGCAGTTGATTTCTATCATCTCCACTTTCTGCCAAGAGATTTAGTCTTTCTGCAACAATTCCCTTAGGCTCTTGAAACCAAAACAACAAAACAGGGACACTTACAGGCAAATTTTATTTTCTACCCTGCCTCCCCAATAAATGTTATCCTACCAAATGATTTATAGTTATTTGGGAAGGTACTGATATAATTTAATCAGAAACTCCTTAGAGCTTTGAGCAGATCCAACTCTGAAAAACCATTTCGACTGTGTTTCATTTCAATTCTATGGGTTTATTCTATCCAGGTCTCTAACCTCTGAAGAGTTACTTAACTTTTAACTGCTTACCTTTTTTCCTAATAGATTGTCTTAGTTTTTCAGGTCTGCTTTAACAAGGTACCACAGATTGCTTGGCTTAAACAACAGGAATTTATTGTCTCACAGTTTTGGAGGATACAAGTCCAAGATCAAGGTGCTGACAGGATCATGCTTTCTCTTAAGTCTGTAGCATTCTGGCAGCAGCTTGCTGGCAATCCATAACTCGGTCTCTACCACCATCACCTGGTCCTCTGTCTCTGTCTCCTACTACTGTGTCCAAATTTCCTTTACTTACAAGGACTACAGTCAGATTGAATTAGGTCCACCCTGATTTAGTTTGGCCTAATCTTAACTAATAGGATCTTCAAATATCCTGCTTACAAATCAGTTCACTCACAGAATTAGGGTTTAGGATTTGAACATGTCTTTGTGGGGGGCATGAGTCAATCCACAACATAGCTTAATCCCAACTGGGCTGGGTTCTTTTTCAATTTTGGAATTCTCCTTCTACTCAAACTTAGATTTCTTGTTCTATTCTAGTTATTTTTCTCTTAGTAGAACTTACTATCTGCCTTAATAGAAGAGTTCCATGGAGCTAAAAATTACTGAAGGTATCTCACAATTGAAGCCCTAGAAGAAATAAAATTCAGGTATAACCTTATTCAAGTCTGTAAACTCTCTTTTGTCATGTAAGTAACATAGTCACAGGTTTGGGGGCATTAGGGTGTGGGCATATTTAGAGGTCATTATTCTGCCTACCACAAGTTGTTTTATAAACTTTTATGACTTTTATAGGTAAATGCAGCAGAAGAGCTAATCTGTTACTAAGTATTCCATCATGACCAGATAGAACTTGATGGGATAGCTTTAAGCTACCATGCTTTAAACTGTATTAAGGGACACCTTATTCTTACAGTTAAGTGTAATTTAATTTTATTCTTTTATCATATCATTTTACATATTTAAATATAATTTCAGTATGCCATAACTTTATGTTTGAAAAATATGATATACCATTAATAATTCTCTTTATCAACAAAAATTGAAATGAGAATCCTCACAATGTTAAACTCTTCAAAAGTAGCACAATTACAGAGCTGAGGAATAATGGATTAATTGTAAACTATATTTATGTTAATGCTATGTGACTATTCTCTATATCAATTAAAATATTCAGTATTTTTGTCATGATCTATCTTGAGTTATGTGAGTTTTGAGTTATGCAAAGACTTTGACAAGGCATAGTTTGCATAAAATGTGACTGCATCATACTAATAAAACATTTTGTTATTATGATTATTGCTGAAAAAATTACAGAAAACATAAAGGACATATAAGATATTTTCCAAAAATATCATAAGCTTTTTGCATATAAACAGTTCTAAGTGTTTAATTAGTGAACTGGGGTAGAGATAAAGACAGTCACAAAACTTCTTAGGAAATGAATGGTAGAGAGGAACAGAGAGGCTGATATAAAAGTTTTCATAGAGTAAAGTTAGGAAATATTAGCACATTAGTGTCTAGGTGTGTTGGGAAGGTATATATAAGACAGAAAAGAGCAGAAAATTAAAAGCACCATTCCAATTAGTGGTGGAATCAAAACATATGTTCTCATATTGAACAAGTTTATTGAAATTGGAAAATCATGATGGGATAAGAAGAAGATAGAGTTAGTTCTCTTAAGCTAAGCATGTAGCATTATTTCTGTCCTACATTAATTGTCAGTGATGTTTATAAACACCAATGTGCTTTACTATGTACAGCATAATTGTCATAATCTAGATTTTTAGACATTGTAAACAAAGTAGGTAAGGTGGTAAACAGCAAAATGATAAACCGTTATTTGTTGCCCTTGAGATGTGATTAATAATGCCTTATTTAGGCATGCAGAGTTTTGTAATTTACAAAACTATTCATAATCCTGTTTTTTAATTTATTTTTTTCACAACTGAGACACCAAGGGAAAGAAAATTCTTAGGAAAAAGGGTGACAGGATTTAAAGTTTACAAAGGTTATTTTTTCTTTGCTTTCAATTCCATATTAAACTTTTAATTATTTGCTTTCAAATTCTAATAATATTTAACAGAATGAAACATAAAAGCTTAAATAAGGATAATCTTTGTCCCACTTTCTAAAATAATGCAAGTGTAGGATCAGAAATTCCTTTAACATAATCAACCCGGTGAACCGAAAAGCAAAAAAGACTAAAATGTACCAATATTATTGAGTAGCAATTTTATGGAAGTAAGGTACAACATGTAAAATTCATGGCAAACTTGTCTATTCACCCCAAGGAAATTCATTACCTAAATTCCTCCAATTTTATTCTTGAGACCATCTATACACTTTATAAAATGCAATTTCAGATTTTAATTAAGAAGACCAATGTTTTCTTGCAAAGTCTCTACTAGCAAGCTATGTAAATCCTTACAGACTGATTGAATTAGTTATTTTTAGAGAAGAGGTATAAAGGAGATGATATCTAAATTAATTTGATCCAATTAAAATTACATGGACTAAATCTATGAAGCTATGTTATATTTTAGCAGAGTAGAATCTCTAGAAAATCTTGAGGTTGACAAAGTTCCTCTTATGAATCTCCCCTCTTCTAAATCTAAGTAAGATTTAGGATAGAAGACGTGTTCTATTTTTGTTTTTCTTTTCCTTTTCCTTCCCTTCCTCCTTCTCTCCCTCCCTCCCTCCCTTCCTTTCTTTTTGCCATTCTTGCTATAAACATTCACATAAGTGATGATCGTAGCTATAAAATGATGTTTTCAGCATTGAATCAGTCCCATGTGACTGGGCAGTTGGAGAGGAGAATGAGGAGGTGGTGATTTCATGCAATGTTGTAAAAGATCATAAATGTCATAATACAAAACTCTAAGCAGATGATACTGACAGATTCCTCTTCCCCAACCTCTCTTCCTGACCCATTCCTAAAAGGACTTCATCTAACATGCTAATATTTTATTCTACATCAATTCCATTTTAACATAAACTATAAAAGAAATTATTTCTAGAAGTAAAGGAAGAAAAGAATAGCAAAGTGTGTATTTCCATGTGTCGAGAAAGATTATTTGGGGGTTACTGGGAATTAATCTCAATGAAATCACTCAGTTTGAGGAGTATTTTGTCCTGTTCAGACCAGAGAGGTACTTGCATTTATTGTACCTAAAGATTTCATTCATTTCACTTCAGGATCAGCGAGTATGTTTCTGCCAAGTTTCCCAAACATGAACATTAAGAAACCAAACTTTCACCATAATGGATAATTTAACCTAAATGCAATCCATATCTTTGGATTAAATGCAATCCATATTAAGTTTAATATGCTTTGGTTGTTGTTTTCCAGCAAGAATGCAGTTAATTGAGTATCCTGGTTTTGGGAAATACATTCTGACATCATGTCAATATATTTTAACTTGAGTCTTTTGGGAAAAAAGACAAGAAAAATTATTTCATTTCTTTTTTTAAAATTACTTTATTTTCTCTAAAAGTATGCTATGTATAAAAACTAGAATAGTGTTACTATCCATGCAAGAACTTAGAACATGATAAAGAGTTGTTAATTTTTAAAAACCTACCTATATCTCCTGAGTTCACTGAATTTACATTTTTTTAATTTTTATTTTTATTTATTTATTTCTCCACCCCCCACCCTTGTTTTTTGCGCTGTCTGCTCTCTGTGTCTGTTCGTTGTGTGTTCTTTGTGTCTGCTCATCTTCTTTTAGGAGGCACTGGGAACCGAACCTGGGACCTTCCATATGGGAGGGAGGCACCTAATCACTTGAGCCACATCTGCTCCCTGCTTGTTGTGTCTCTTGTTGTGTCTCCTCATTGCATCATCTCATTGTGACATCTCGTCACAACATCTCATTGCACCAATTCATTGTGTCAGCTCGCCGCATCATCCCTTTGCGTCAGCTCACTGTCTTGCTTGGTTTCTTTAGGAGGCACCAGGAACCAAACCCATGACCTCCCATGTGGAAGGTGGGCACCCAACTACTTGAGCCACATCCACTCCTGAATTTATATTTATTAGATGATTTTGTCTTTAACTTTGAGATGGGTTTCTTTACTCATGGCTTTAGGCAAATGGAGGCACATTCATTTCTTTGCTTGTAGCATTGCTAATTTTAAATATTTCTGAGCTATTTGGTACTATACTAAGACATAAACAAAATACGTTTCATGTATCTTCATTATATATATTTATAAAGAAAGAATTTTTAAGGCAAAGTAAAAGAAACCTCACCAATTGAGGCTATGAAGAGCTATACAGAAAAATAAAATTCTACATACATATATCTGATTTGATAACTGTATATAAGACCTTACTCTAAATTTAGCATACACTTCTCTTTAGTAGATGGTACTATAACTTCTTGTTATTGTCTCCAGACTATTAGAAAACTATTAGTAATATTATTTTCTAAATCTCTAAAATAGTGTAATATAATATTGAATATACGAGGTGGTTGGATCTTAAAATTCTGAATTCTGTCTTCTAGATTGGTGCATTTCAAACTTTAATGTGAACATGAATTTTGAGGGGAACTTGGATTCTCATTCAGTGGGTCTGATTCAGTGGTTCTGGAGACTCTTCTTTTCTAATAAGCTCCCAGGTAATGATATACCATTGCTAGTTCATGGCCCATTCACTGAATAGGAAGCTTCACGATCAAATTCTGATCCTTTATAACATGTATCAGTTGGGGTTATTCATTGGAAACTACAGAAAAACTGTGGCTACTTTAAGGAAAAAAAAAGAATTTCTTGAGTGAATTCAGGCAGTTCTGAAAGCCAGGTTCTGAAGGCAAACGGACAAGAGCAAAACCTAATTGCGCCGTGGAAACATTGATCTCATCATTCAGCAATGACGAATGGCTAGATTGAAGAAGCTTCTCATCTGCCACATCAAATCAACTGAGTGGTTCTTTGTGTTTGATAAAAGATAAACACCTGCCTCACTTTGAGACCAACTCCTCACGTTGTTCACATCTATATCTAAGACCCCTTTGAAATAAACTGATTGTAGGATCCTAGGACATATGCCCATCCTTTGATACAAAAGACTGTAAGAATTTATCAAATTTTCTGGCTTCTATCATGTCAAGGTGGGCCACGTAATGTAGGAAATTGACAACATATAGGAAGCATGTTGTAATGTGTTGGGTAGTTACTAATAAAAGTAATGAGTATTTGACATTATTATTTATTAAACAGCTATTATGAATAATATACCTTGGTGGTGCTTATAAAAACATTATTTATGTCAGTCTTCACTGTACCCCATGATGTTGGTCTCTATTATTGCCATTTATGGGCAAACAAAATGGAATTCAGAGAGGCTGACTATCAAAGTTGCAAAGCTAGTATCAGAATTAGAGTTTGAAAAAAATCTGTCTTATTCAAGACGGTTTTTTTTTTCCGCTATAATACAGCCACCTCTCTAATAGAAAGACGTTCAATCAATATTTGTTTAAATAAATTGAAATGTTAATATTTCTTGATAAATAGAAGCTGAGTTTCAGGGCCAGGTCAAAATTAGCTCATCTGCTCTTCTTCTAAAATTAATTAGACGATCTTGCCCAAGTTTCAGCAACCTGGTTTTCATGACTCAGTGTTATTTAGTGTTTGATTTTATTATAGAATCTTTTGTTGGTAGAGGCCCTGAAGCTAAGAAATAAGACAGACTGGCTTTGAAGTGTCAGATATATCTTAATTCTGAGTCATTGAGTAAGTCTGTCAGTCAGTTTTAAAAATAATAATAATAAAGTAGAAAAAATAGAGGGGGAGAAAAGGTCAGGAACATTTTTTTTTTCTTCACAAGTACACTTGTTTCTGAAAATGGTTTCAATGAATCATTTCAAAGTTGAACAAGAAACAGATGTCAGTTAATTAGAGATTTGAATTTAATGACATGGCTGCATAGGTATGGCACACAAAACATCTGTGTTCTAGTACCTAACATTAATTTAATTTCTTTACAGGAGTCATTTACATTTTTCTTCATTTTCAATAAATTGTTTTTCACTGCACAAAATAACATTGTGCTGTGATGTCGTTGTCATCTAAACAGACTTCTGTGAAGCTAACTTCACAGCCTTCCCTTAAAAAGTTCTGCATTCTCACAATGAACAGTACACAGGAATAACAAGCACCAACAAGGTAAACTAATTCTAAAGTATATAGATATTACATTCTTTGCACCATTTGAGAAGATTTAGGCATTAGAGGGATTAATAGATTATATCATAAGTAATTGTGAAATGTCAATTTAAGATTTGAGGTTTCTCAGATTTCACTTTCACTCCTGCTTTATACCATTATAATTGTGACATACATAAGAACCAGTCTTATACTTGACATCTAGAAGTTTATTTGAAAAAAATGCAGTTTTTATTCTTATTAAAAATCTAATTAAAAATACATATTTATTGAATATTTACCATGTTTCAGGCCCTGAGTAAAGTGCTATCAATATATTATTTCGTTTGTTCCTTTTAGCAGTCCTGTGAGGAGATTATGACTATCCGCATTTAGGAAGAAAAAACTGAGGCTCAGTGAGTTTACAGTAACTTGCCCAGAGTCACAAAGTTAGCAAATGATGGAGCTTGTATTAAGAATAAGGATTTTCTTTTCTGAGGCTTTGCTCTTCTCTGGATACACTGCCCTTGTGAATTTGTCCCGAATCCAGTTAGGGCTCAGTAAATGGGACAGTTGCTCCCCACGTCTCTTCTTTTAGTTACACAAGCCCATTAACTATAGAATTCAGGACTAGTACCCAACTACTTTCTAAGTAAGCAAAAGAGATGCTAAAATTCAAAGAAAGTCTACACAGGGTAGACAGTGAGGCCCAGACCAAGGTTCCCCACATTTGGATTAAAACATCCTCTGCTCTGAGGAGGGTGTGATGGTAACTTGCGAGCAGCCCCGTAAATAAACACCCTGCAGGGGCAAGTGGAGTGCTAGAGAAAATGTTTTCCTTTTTGCTTTAAAATGCAGACCATTTGCTGTGAGGAAAGGTAAAAATACAGCCTTAGCCACTATCCTGATGATAGTGGTTCCCAGGGTAGTTCCTGGATTCCAATGCCTCAGAAGGAGGGAATTCTACTTGAAATGATTTTCTATTTGCAAAGAGAAAGAGGTATTGCATACAGAATACAAGGGAAGAGCCAGTAGAGGGCAATGGGCTGTAGGAGAAGCAAACTAAAGGGAGGTGGCCAGAGAGAAAGGCATGGGAGCACAGGCTGGGAAACTAAGAGTAAGGACAGCACTTATATAGAGAGCCTAAGAGCCGAAGCAAAGGAAAACAAAGGACAGAGGTAAAGAAGGGAATAGAAGGCTGCAGTGGCAAGAGTAGAGCCAGAGATTGTTGCAAGTGGAGCAAAGCTTTGAGATGGAACTCTGCGGAACTCCCTTCTAGTGCCACAAGGGCCCTAGGAGCATTTTATGTAAATATGATTAGTCTCACTGGTATCTGGAAAAGAATCTGCCGGCATACCCATTTATGGAATTTCTACACACGAGATGAACCAACAAAGGCCCAAACCCTCCAGAACAGAATTTTTCCACCTAAACTATGATATTCATACTTTGGGGCCTGTTTCTGGCCTCTTTATCAATTGCCTTTTGGCTTTGAACATATTTTTAAGAACGTACTCTGTTAGGCATTACTGCAGCCATACCAACAGTAAGAGCCTTGTGACTATAATTTAAGACATGCTTCTGCTTCCCCCAGCCCCTCCTCCTTAATATAAAGGATCAAGGTGAAAGGTCTGTGGCGGGCATGGGGGGGTGGGGGGGTGGAAGGCAAGGCAGGAAATTGGGTAATAGTGATGCGAAGAAGTTGGGCAATTACTTCTACAGATTACAATTATAAAAACTGTCAATATTCACTAAAATGACCATATGAGTTCTTCTTTGTTTAAAAATGTGGAAAGGGATCACTGCTATCTTTCCAACAAGAAAACAATGAGATAATGCACCACGTCATAGCTTTCTTTGAGCCCATCAGAGAAATGAGGTCCCAAGGCAAACAGGTATACTAAATTTTTTTTTTTTAAATATATATGCATATATGTGTATTTGCTTACAAAAATGTTGTTTATATATATATATACATATATTTTAAGAGGTGCTTAGATTACCCAAAATATTACACGGAACCTAAATTTTAAATTGTAACAAGCCACTCAGAGAGTGGTTCACAGGAATAGTTTTACCTTTGTCAGAAAGGAGGAGGACAGCTGCCATAAATGTGAGTAGAGAAAAAACAGCCAAAACTCTTAATGGATTCTTAAAGACTGGGTGTGGGTCAGGATGGCAGTTTAGAATCCCTGGGAGACTCAGACACAGAGTCACACCTACTCACAGCTCATTTCTACATGACTTCACCAGATGCTCAAGAGACAGATCGTGGCAGTCATGTGATCTGAGAGAGCCCACTTAGTGGGGGCACAAACGCCATCCACTTCACAGACCCTGTTTGATATCAACAGATACCTTAAGCTGCTGGTGTTGGGATAGGAAACCCTTCTTCCCCTGTCCCAGGTACAATGCTTCTGAGGGCCAGCAGAAACAAGAGCTGTCTGCTTAGAGAGAGCGGCAGGGAAAGAACTGCTCCTACCTGAGCCTTACATCAGCCAATAAGCAATAGTCCTTTTACCCTCAGTCAAGGGCCTGGAAATTATCCCTGCACCCATCCCAGGCAAGGATAAGCTGCTACTTACTGGAAGCAGAAATCACCTGCCCCTAAGGGCAGGACAGGAAACCTACTCAGCCTTAGGATCCCACAACACTATAAAGCAAAGCCCTGGTACTAAGGAGGAGCCAGAGAAGGGCGACAGGTAGGAAACTCTTGCCCACTCAGGAGTCACCATGGATAAAAGGTTTTTACCTGCCATGGGACAGAAACACTGAGAAAGCCCTACCACCAATGTTTAGGCACACAGGGCTGAGGAAGACTGCAGATAAACCTGGAGAATCAAGAACCTCCCACAACTCTGCCCCACTCCCCATCCCCACCACAGGCAAAATAGCAGCCTAATGCTGGAGAGAAACAGGAGCAAAGCAGCAGAAGTCCATAGCACATGTATGCAGGGCCTGATGGAAGCCTAAGTTAAGGTAGGGATGCTGAGAAAATCCCTCTAGCACACCACATCCCATGTACTATCAGGTAGTAGCTGCCCATTGTGATGACTAGAGGGATTTGCAATCTCTGGTACACAAAAGTAACTATAACAACAACCGAATTCAATTTTTAAAGTTTTTCCCATTTAAAAAGTTAGAGTATATATATATGTATATATGTGTGTGTATGACAATTCCATGTTTGTAAATCTGCTACTGAATTGGATAAGAACTTCAGGTTTGCAGTTTTCTTGTCTGAAGTCAATCCCTAACAGTCCTAGCACTGGCGGCAGAAAGGCACAGCTTTATTGGCTTTAGAAGGCCTATTCTAAAGTTTAGATCAACAAAGGAGCTGGAAATTTAGGAAGAAAATTCTGGGAGCAAGACAGCCATAGAGGGATTGATAACCAAAATCTTAGTGTAAATTCTACCCAAATGTCTTTCTAACTGCTACGTCCTTGGGAAAATCTAAGGACGCTAGCAGAAAAAAAAAAAAAAAAAAAGCAGGTGGAAACTAAATGGGAGGCCTCCCTTAAGAGAGAAAACTGCTCCTGGGAGATTTGGGAGTTTGCTGTAAGTTGGACTGAGCCTGTTCCCAGCTCACAGAATTTGACCCCAGCCATCATGAGTTGATATTGAAACGTATGAAAGCCTTGATGGCTTGAGGTATCCGTGGCCAGAAACTGGAGCTGGAAGAGCAACTAGAAATTTAGTGGAGGGATCCCAGAAACAAGGAAGCCATGGAGGCACTGAGACCCAAGCTCAGGGAATAAGTCTACCTAGATCATTGGCTGCTTGCTCAACTATACAGGCACAGGGATACTACTAGGAACAGTGAGAAAAACAGAAGTTAGAAGCCAAACGTGTAACTGAGATGTTAGCTGCTACAAATCGGGAAGAGAGATATTTGGTAGCTTGATCTAGGCAAGATAACTTCCTAATAGAAAAAAAAAAAAAGAATCTCTGAAGAACAAAACAAATTCCTGAGCCAGTATATTATCTACAATGTCCAGTTTTCAAACAAAAATATAACATGGTAAAAAAAGAAAGTGGGACCCATTTTCAGGAAGAATAAAGCAGTAACTAGAAATGGATTGCATGTGAGCCTATATTGTAAATTTAGCAAACAAAGACTTCACATCAGTGAAGTCTATACATCAATAGAAATTATCTGATAAAACAGAGAGAAAATAATGAAGGAATAGAGTAAAGCTCCAGAGCTCTGTGGTATAATACCAAGAAACCTAACATCCTTCAGAATATATATGTATAAATTCTTTAAATATACTATCAAATTGAATCCAGCAATATACAAAAAGAATAATACATCATGTCTAAGTAGGGTTTATCCAGCGAATGCAAGATAATTTACCAAAGTAATAAAACAAAGAAAAATTCATATGACCATCATATAAGATAAAAGAAAAAATATTTGATCCATTCATGATGATATACCCTAAGCAAACTACGAGAAGAAGGGATTTTCTTCAATCTAATAAAGGATATCTGCAAAGACCCTACAGCTGACACCATATTGAATTATAAAATACCAAATGCTTTCTACCTAAGATCACCAACTAAGGTCAAGATAAGAATGGATATCCACTCTCACAGCTTTTATTAAACTTTGTTCTAGAAAACATAGTCAATGAAATAAGAAAATAAATAAGAAGTATATAGATTTGAAAAACAGTAAAATTGTCTGGATTTACAGATGACATAATCATTTACCTAGAATATCCAAAGGAACCTACAAGATAGATACTAAAACTAGTAAGTCAATTAGTAAGGACACAGGATAAGGGTCAAAGCACCAGCAGCAAAGAATTGGAAAATACTTTGAATAAACACCATGTACAATAATTGAAAAACATAAAACACATAGGATTCAATTTAATGAAAGATATGCTAGATCTATGTACTTAAACTATAAAATATTTTTGAGAGAGGTTTAAAAAGGCCATATATAGGGAAAATATTATAAAATATTCATTTATTAGAATTGAGTAAATATTGATAAGATGCTAACTGCCAATATTGATCAATTGATTAAATGCAATCACAATTTTTAATATTAATTAATTTGTTTTTTTAAATCACAATTTTTAAAAAGAGCAACAAGTTGGAGAACTTACACTGCCTCATTTCAAGACAATATAAAGCTACAGAAATCAAGGAAGTTTGGAATTCACATAAAGATAGATACATATGATGGTGCAAGGGCTGCAGGAAGATTGAGGATTGTGCTTTTCCAGGACCGTCTACTGCACACAGCATCCTGGGAGTTTCAGTGTGGGAGCCTCTTTCTTCTCTCTCTCTCAAACCCTGTTAGAGTTCTGGGAAAATGGTGTCAAAGTTGGTCGGCTGGGCTTACCTCTCTTACTCAAAACAGCGGAGAAGGGCAAAAGCTTTCTGAAGGAGCTGCGTTGGGGATCTGCAGAGCAGAAAAGTGCCATGCCCATTGTTCAAAAAGGAGTGGGACAGAGAGACAGATGAAAAGGCAGAAAGGAAAACAGAGTTATTCACTGCCAGGGCTGGGAATGGCGCTCATCCCCCACCCTTGAGGTAAACAGCCTTGATAAAACCCAACTGAGAGGGGAGCTGACATTTTCCTCCCTGAGAAGAGGGAAGGTGCCGCAGAGGCCTGAGTGTGGTTTCTCTTCCGCGAGGTTAACCAGCAGGGCCTGGCTTTGAATTATGGCTCTAACCAGCCTGGAAACACCAGCCAACGGAGGTTGGAAGAGTCACCTCTGTGGAAAGGTTCACTGAAGAAGCCATCTGATGGCAGGTCAGGGAATTTTTGGAGTCTCTCTTGTCCCTAGTCTCAAGCCCCCTTAGATCTGGTCTGCGCCTCATTAGTGGGTCTCTGTCCCTGCTTTGATAACTTAAACAGGGAAATTTTAAAGATTTCAAATACGATGAACCGAAGAAGAGCCGTGAAACAAATCACTAGGCAAGAGAGAAAAACTGACCACCAGAGTAAACTCACAATATAATCAGATATTACTGAGTGGTTTTTATCCCAGATATGTAAGAATGGTGTCTTAGTTTGCCACAGGGCTGCTGATACAAAGTACCAGAAATGGGTTTGCTTTATAAAGGGAATTTTATTTAGGGTAAAAACTTAGAGTTATGAGACTATGAAATTTCCAAATCAAGGAACCATCAGAGATGCTTTCTCACCAAAGTCAGCTGCCATGAGGTGAGGCAAGATGGCAGGCAATCTCTGCCTAGGTCTCTGCCTTCCTCTCCAGGCTCAGTGTCATGGAGCCCAGCTACCAGAGTTCAGCTGTGAGCAACAAGGCAGAGGGCTTGTCTCTTTCTGGCCTCCTCATTCAGTTTTGGCTCTGCTTTCTTCCCAAGTTCACTGTAAACTACCAGGCTCATGGCAAGGCTTGCCTCCTGAACCTTGAACTATTCCATGGGCCCAGCCCCTTAGAAACCTTTTTCCATGCCTCTGTGCTTTACTGATTCCAGACTCCACCACCTCTCTCAGCCCTCAGGGCTTCTCTGTTTTCCTGCCATCCTTTCTCTCACATGGCAGGATCAATATGGCAGCTTCATTTCCCCCCCCCCTCTCTCTGTCTCCATTTATATCAGACCCAACAAGACATGGAGATACAAGCTGGCTCACATCTCATTAATGTAGTCCATTCAAAAAGCCCCATACCCACAGGAATGGATTAGTTAAAAAACACAATCCTTCTCTTTTTTGGGGATTCATAAAAGAAATGCAAATTGATACATGATTCAACACAAGAAAATAAATCACTGTAATACACTATGTTAAAAATCAAAGAAGAAAAATCACACGATCATCTCAATTGACACAGAAAAGGCATTCGACAAAATACAGCATCCTTTCTTCATAAAAACACTCTGAAATGTAGTAAGAGAAGGAAACTTTCTCAGCTTGATAAAGGGCACGTTTGAAAAACCACAGCTAACATTGTACTCAATGCTGAAAGACTGAAAGCTTTCTCGCTGAGATCGGGAACAAGACAAGGATACCCACTGTAACCACTGTTATTTGATACTGTGTGAGATGTTCTAGGTAGAGGAACTAGGCAAGAAAAAGAAATAAAATGCACCCAAATAGGAAAGGAAGAAGTAAAACATTCACTATTCACTGATGATACGGTCCTATATCTAGAAAGTCCTGAAAAAAAACACAACAAAACTAATAGAACTAATAAACGAGTTCAGCAAAGAAGTTGGATACAAGATTAATATGTAAAACTCAGTAGCATTTCTATACACTACTAATGAGCAATCTGAGGAGGAAATCAGAAAAAAATATCATTCACAAAAGTGAATAAAATAATCAAATACTTAGATATAAACTTAACCAAGGACCTGTATTCAAAAAACTACAAAAATTGCTAAAAACAAACAAACAAACAAACAAACAAACAAAACCAACCAACCAAAGAAGACCTAAATAAATGGAAGGTCAACCCATGTTCATGGATTGGAAGACTGAATATCATTAAGATATTAAGTCTACCCAAATGGACTTACAGATTCAATACAATCCCAATAAAAATCCCAACAGCCTTTTTTGAAGAAATGGAAAAGCCAATTATCAAATTTATTTGAAAGGGTCAGGGTCCCCGAATAGCCTAAAATGCCTTTAAAAATAAGAATGAACTTGGAAGGCACTCATTTTCTGACTTTAAAGCATATTACTTAGCTATGGTGGTAAAAATGGTACTGGCATAAAGACAAACATATTAACCAATGGAATCAAATTGAGAGTTCAGAAATAGACCCTCACATCTATGGTCAAGTGATATTTGACAAGGTTGTCAAACCCACCCAAGCTTGGTCAGACCAGTATATTCAACAAACGGTGCTGGAAGAACTGGATAGCCATAGCCAAAAGAAAGAAAAAGGACCCTTATCTCACACCTTCTACAAAAATTAAGTCAAAATGGATCAAGGACCTAAATATAAAAGCTACAGCCATAAAGCTCTTAGAAGAAAATGTAGGGAAACATCTTCAAGATCTTGTGGTAGGCATTGATTTCTGAAACCTTACACAAAACTCGAACAAGGAAAGAAAAAATAGATAGATGGGACCTCCTCAAAATTAAACACTTTTGTACTTCAAAAGATTTTGCCAAGAAAATAAAGTCAGTCTACTCAATGAGAGAAAATATTTGTGAACTACATATCTGATAAGGGTTTTATATCCATGTTATATAAAGAAATCATATAACTCAGTGATAAAAGACAAGCAACCCAATTAAAAAATGGGCAAAACACTTGAAGAGACATTTTTCCAAAGATGAAATACAAATTGCCAAAAAGCACATGAAAAGATTTTCAACATCACTAGCTATTAGGAAATGCAGATCAAAGCTATGAGATACCATTTCACATTTTATAGAATGGTCATTGTTTAAAAAGAAGAGAGAGAGAAAAGAAAACTACAAATGCTGGAGAAGATGTAGAGAAATAGTAATGAACTCCTTCACTGTTGGTGGGAATTTAGAATGGTGCAGCCTCTGTGGAAAACAGTTTGGCAGTACCTCAAGAAGCTGAATATAGAACTGCCGTACGATCCAGCAATCCCATTACAAGTAATATATTCAGAAGAACTGAAAGCAAGGATGTGCACTAGCATTTGCACACAGATGTTCATAGCAGCATTATTCACAGTTGCTAAAATATAGTTAGCAGTAATTTTTTGATGATGTTCTTTCATAATTTGTAACAAATGTTCCACAACAATGTAAGGTGTTGGTGATGGGGGGTTATATGGGAATCCTGTATGTTATCCATGATTGGCTTGTAAACTCACAACTTCTCTAATTAAAAAATATATACATATAAATCAATGGAACAAAATAGAGTCTGTAAGTAGATTCACATATATAGGTCAGATGATTTTCAACAAAGTGCCTAGGTAATTCCATGGAGAAAGGATAGACTTTTCAACAAATGGTATAAAACAATTAGCTCTACATACAAAATTTAAAAAAAAAAAAAAAAAGAGCCTTAACCTCTACCTCAGACTACATGAAAAAATTATAAAAAGAAAAAAATGGAAATAGATCATAGTCCTAAATATATGAGCTAAAATAATAAAACTTTTGGAAGAAAACATAGGAGAAAAGCTTCCATAATTTAGGAAAAGATTTATTACGTTAAAAAGATGAGCTATATTTACCTGGCAGGAGAGAGAGAGCATGATCATGAAGGTGGTTTTCCCAGGGTGAGGCTTATCCATTGCACTCCGGATGTGCTGACCCCTGAGATTTCCCCAAATGTGGGAAAGTCAACTGCATAATTTGTGGTAGTGGAGGACTGCGTTCAAGCTCTCCCCTGGAGAAAAAATTAAAAAAAAGATGAGCTATAAGAAATTAACAGATTGGACTTCATCAAAATTAAAATATTTCCATCTATGACATACTCTCTTAAGAAAACAAATTGGCAAGAACAAAATGAGGGAAAATATTTATAATACATATACCTGGCAAAGACCTCATATTCAGAATTTTTCCAGAAAAACTCTTAAAGCCTAATATTAGGATACAAACATCCAGTTAAAAGAAGGCGGGAAAAATGATCATAGAAAACAACAGCAGCAACAACAACAACAACAAAAAAGGTAGAGAAAAGGTCTAACTAGAAACTTTTCAGAAAAAGGTATACAAATGGTCAATGATATATGAAAAATATAATCAACACCACTAGTTAGATAAATTCAAATTAAACACACAATAAATTAACACTACAGGCTTACTCAGATAGCTAAAAACAAAGCAAAACAAGGACAAAAAACTGACCACATCAAGTACCAAGTACTGACAAGAACGTGAAGCCATTGGAACTTTCAGAGATTGCTAGTATGAATGCAAGATAGCACAGTCTCCTTGGAAAAGAGTGTCATTTTCTTAAAAAGTTAAATACATATTTAGTTTATAAGACAGAAATTCCCTCCTATGTATTTACCCAAAAGAAAGAAATATCCACACAAAAACTTGTACCCAAATGTTCAGAGTAGCATAATTCGTAATATCCTAAACCTGGCAACAATTCAAATGTTCTAATCTGGTGAACGGATAGCAAATGTGGTACATACAAATCAAGACATGCTACTCATCAGTAAAGAGGAACTAACTATAGATATGGACATCAACATGGACAAACTAAAACATCATGGTCAGTAAAAAAAAAAAAAGAGAGAGATGATATAACAAATGATTATACTTATAGGAAATTGTAGAAAAGGAAAAATATAGTGACACAATTGATCAGTGATTGCCAAGGGTCGAAACGGCTGGAGGGAACTGACTCTTGAGGGACTCAAAAGAACTTTTGAGATGGAAATAATCTACATATTGACTGTGGAAGGCATTATGACTATATACATTTGCCAAAACACAGCAAACTCTATATTTAATTTTTAAAAGGATGAATTTTCTTGTAGATAAATTATACTTCAATAAAGCTATTGAAAAAATACTGTATATTAAATTCACTTGAAGTAATGTTTTCCCGTTTTGGTTATGCCATCAACTTTATGTATGATAAGGTTCGCTTGTTTCAGGTATGTTTTAATTTTGTATGGATTGTTTTATCCCCCTTTTTGGTTTAAATTTGTTTCTTCTTGAATTATGAAGTACATTTACATGGGTTCAGAGTTAAAACTCTGAAACAATTTACATTCATAGAAAGCTTGCTTCTATTCTTCCCTTACCTGCTGTTTCTCCCTCCAACTAAAGGTTACAATTATTATTGTTAATTTTGGTTTACTCTTACACTATTTCTTTTTAAATACTTAAGCACTCAGATTCCTCTCTTACTATTCAAAAAGTAGAATACTACAATATTCAGCATCTTGCTATTTTTACCTAATAAGATATCCAGTAAATTCCTTATTAATGCTATTATTTAAAGATTATAAAATTATTTTAGTTCACTTTGTATTGTTAGATTGTATTTATCGATACATTTTTCAGTTAAGTTTCCTTTTTTTCCTTACAGTATTTTGTATGAAATTCTTTCACCATTCTTTTCTGTTGCTCATGTTAAATAAGATGAATTTTCCTGTATTTTAGGGGGAGGTTTGTCTGAAGGAATAATAGTAAGCCAAAATAACTTCATTCACTATTGTTAAAAAAATAAATAAACATCTCCCTCAGAAGAACATCATAGTTTTAGCATTAATATACTCTGGATTTCTTCCCCTCCCCTCATAGTATCTGAATGCTCTCATTTACCCCCAGGGTGATGGCTCTGTTATTTTTAGCAGATTTTCCTCAGGATGTGTCCCAGTCCTGAGAAATTTTGTTAGGAATATCTGAAGTCCTTAAGGACTTGCAGCATCTAGTACCTCTGATCTTCCTAAGGTCCCTTAGTGGAACACTGAGGTCTTTTTATGCACTTGACCACAAATTGAGCCTTATGGAACCTTCACTCAAGTTTATCAGTTTTTTCTAGATCCATTTATGGAGAATTCCATTTTCTTTTCAAAGTTTCATAGTTTTGCTGGTGACTTCAGTATTTCCTTAAGACTGTCAGAAGTTCCCTTTCCCTTTCTTATGCTACTTCCACATAACTAGTAAACCACAGCTCTACAGAAAGTAGCTCTTTGACAAACCTTTCATTGTAGTTTATCTATTTGTAATATGATGAAGAAAAATTTCCAGACTTTTCTAGGGTGCTACTGTTTTTTTGCTTCATATCATACTTTCACTGTCTCAGAACTTTTGAATCTGTCTCTTTATTCAACTAATCCATTTTTCAAAAATTTTGGAGTTCCCACCTCACAAAATGGACAGAGAAGACTGGCTGCTCTTTCTGAAAAAAAGGAATACCTCATCAGTAATATTTCCTCATGTCTTACTGTCCCTAGGCTGCCTATAGCTGAGTGCTAACTTGGCCTTCACCTTTGGACTTACAGCTTTTTCTTATCAAGCCTATATTCCTCATAGATGACTTCTCCAGTATTATAATATTTACAGGACTCTAAATATGGCACATATCCACTATAGATTTTCAATTAGCCCCTTTATGTGGGTAAAGAAATATGTGAAAAGATGAGAAAGTGGATAACAATATAACATTTAGTCATAGACAACCATTTACTGACTGCAGGAGAATCTTAGCATCCTAATGTATTTTAAAAGTCTCATGGAAAACTAAAGCAGGACCACCTTAATGCAGCATAAAAGCAGCATAAATTCAAACAAGTATCTGGAAACAAAATGCACTACCCTACTCACTGCCTTCCTTTACTGCTAATTTGAACTGTCTACTTTCTCCCATCTCAGGGGAAAGGTATGTGATATAGTAGTAACCCTGCTAGCACTTTTTGGCCACCCAGTGAGCACAGAGTGACATTCTGCTGTATTGAGTGTGATAGCTTTACAATTGGGAGTGCAGCTTACTAAGGCCATTTGTGACACTGTGGATTATGTGTGGAGCATCAACTTGGTCCCCAAGATACTGTAAAATTAATACGTTTTTTTCACAAATACATCTGGACACCAAATCCAATTTGTGTGAGCATTGCATTTCATATATTATTCTGCTATACTATTTTTGCCTTTTCTATAAATAGGATCACTAATGAATGGCAATTCAATAGTTTAAAAAATATTTTTTTTCCATTTATCAAATGCATTCTTAAGAGAAGTCTCAACATATAAGGAGGTGACAAGATAATTACATCTTTCTTTATCCATAATATAAAGATAAATTCTTCAGCACCTTTACTTTATATATGTATTACATACATTTATTAGTTTATATTCCTTAGTAATCACTGGTGGGTTATCAAAGAGCAGATATAAAATGATTTATAATTATTGTAAGGAAGAAGTTAAGAAAATGATTGTAGAGATGAAAAGGGTTGCATTAAAGATAACTAACAAAACTTTCTTAAGTGAATTATAGTATGTTTTATTAAGGCAAAGAGGGCTTCAAACAGTTTAATTTTTATTAAGATATTTTCTGCTTTCTGAATAGGATTTTCTTTCTTTCAAAGGTTCTGTGATCACCTGTTCAATTCTCTGTAACTTTCTAGAATATTATAAAGGGTAGTATTTCAAATAGATTTTGAAGGATTTTACCCATTAGCTCTTCATCTTGACTCAGTTATTGCTCCAGAAGTGTTTAGCTATTTATTGCTATTAATAATTTCTAAACATTAAGATAAAACCTGTCTCAGTGACAATGCACATATTTCTAAATGATATATGGAATTCATCTCTGAATCTTAACTCACAATTTTAAGGGTACCCTGGAAGTACAAGTAATATTTCCAAATCTATACAAAGTTTGATCCTCATACACACACACATTAGCTGAGCAGACAGATGTTTACTATGATAATTTTAAGTTTTGCATATCTCAAAAAAGATCATGTTCTTTGAACTAATCCATTCCTGTGGGTGTGGGATCTTTTGATTGCATTAGATTCAGTTAAGAGGCCTCTTGATTAGATCACTTTTGATTAGATTGCTTTAGGGCCTTTAATTTGACTATGTCAGTGAGGCATGACTCAGTTTAGATTTCCATCCTCTTGCTGGAGTCTTATATAAACTGAGAACTGAAATTAAAAAGCACAGACAAGAAAAAGACAGCTGTTATTTTATCCTGCCATGTGAGAGAAGACTCCAGGATCACGCATAGCTGCAGAAAGACAAAAATCCCAAGAGGCTGAGAGAGAGGGTGGAGGCTAGAATCAGAGAAGCTGAAGCAATGAGACCCTTTAGAGGCTAGGCCCATGAAGAAGCTCAAAGCTGAAAGATAAGGTGAGCCTGAGGGAGAAAGAAGAGAGAGACTAGCAGAGCTGCCATTTTGCCTTGACAGATGACAGGAGTCCAGGATCCAGCAGCCAACCTTTGGTGAGAAAGTATCTCTGATGATGCCTTGCTTTGGACATTTTCACAGCCTACAAACTGTAAGCTTTTACCCTAGTAAATTCCCTTTATAAGAGCCAACCCATTTCAGGTATTTTGCTCCCAGCAGACTTAGCAAACTAACACATCATAAACTCATCTGATGAAAACCTGATCTATTTTGTTACTAGATAAAGCAATTCTATGCATATTCTCTAATTTTTCAAAAATGGACAGAATAACTAGCAAGCCATGGAAATATAGTCTATTTAATCTGTTTAAAGTCAAGTGGTCACCATATTTTTCTTTTTGCAACTAATCAACAGGATTGATTATCTCTTTCTCACTATAGCATTTATTTGTTTAACCAATTTGTTTTCAACCAATGATTCAGATAACACTTGTTTCTCAACTAAAGGTTTTAACCAAAAAGACTTAAAACTTATTGGAAGGACTGATATTGTGACATGATTATACTCTATGACCCATTTTCTTCAATATGCCATCAGGAGAAGGTATCAGCCCTCCCATTTAGGAGAGGATCTGGGCTCTGCCCAGCTAAGCATAGCTTTTGGTGGTTCTGACATGCCCTGTGCCAAAAGTTTCCAGGACCTAGATCAAGAGTACAAACAGAAGCTCATATATTCAAAAATTATAAATAAAGTTAATAAACCATTACATAAAACATGGCCTATCCTCTTACCATGAAACTATATATTTTTAACAACCTGGAAGCCCAGGTTTGATTTGAAGTTTTCAGGCTGTTTGCATTTCTGTGTTGGTATTGTAAGAATCAACACTGGGGCAAAGGTCCTTAAACCCAGATCAGGGTCATTTAGGCAAGGAATTCTGGGGTTCCCAGGACTCAAAACGTAGTCTAGAAGGGAATGCAGCATGGGCTCAAGGTAGTTTCACCCCTTTGTCCCTTGACTCTTTGCCTTCTGTGGAGAAGTGCAGCAAGAAAAGGGTCAGAGCAGACAGGAGAGGAATTTGGGGACTCTACAGAAATTTGGAGAAAAAAGAGACCAGAGCATATCAAGGAGGGGCAGTTAAAGAAGAATCAGCATGCTAGGTGAAATCCCTGAAACTCGATAGTAATGGAATGACCAAAACTCTTTGAAGAATCACAATGCTTACTGAAGTTGTGAGGTGTTAAAAAAATAAATAAATAAAGCAATTCAAGAGGGTTCGGGAATCTACAGATCAAGAATGAAAAGAACAAACACAGGCACAGAAAAGTGGGTGAATCCAAGAGGAAATAAGTAAGATAGAACAGGTTTTGAGGAAGAGCCTGAAGGTTTCTCTGACGAATAGTTTACACAGGAATTGAATTTTTTCAGAGTGCATGTAACTTCACCTAAGGAGAAAGAGGAACATAAAACATTGTCAAGTGCTTCAAACACTCAGAAAATCCTGGGCTATCAATTACAGATCAATGAAAAATTAAAAGAATCCTATATTTCCAACTTGAATATTCCTCCTTTATTTTTCTTAAGTGGGTAAAATATGTCTTTGTTCCATATTTAGTAGGAATAAAAGGGTATACAGTGAAAAGTAAATTTTCCTTCTGCTCTTCTCTCTAGCCACTTATTTTCCCTCCCTGGAATTTGTTGCCAAATTCATGTAATTCCTCACAGAGATAATATATATTTTTTCAGATATATTTATATTTTCTCCAACAATAATAGCAACTGTATATACTATTCTGTACCCTTTTTTACACTTAATAAATCTTGGTGATTGTTCCACATATGTATATATAGTATGCCTATTATTTTTTAATGGACTTCATAAATTCTATTGAATTGATATAATTTAATTTGATTTACAAATCTATTGATAGAAATTTAGGAATGTAATTTCATAATTACGTAATATACCTGCAAGATAAAATCATAGGAATGAAATTTCTGGGTCTATGTTAATATAGATCATTAAATTATATTTTATAGAAGTTGTGGCAGATTAGATCATTATTCAGCAAATATTCACTCCTCTTTCCAAACTCTCGTGGTCACATATACTTCACAATCCACTGACTGATCTGTACCATGTGACTTGCCTGGACTAATAGAATGTGTTCAGAAGTTACAGTGTGACATTTTTTAGCTGAGGCCTTAAAAAAACATGGCATCATGATTCCTTTGTACTCTTCTAATCTGTCATAAAGAGAGAAGCTCATGTCTGAGGAAGCTGCTGCACCTTCAGCTTGAGCCCTAGAATGGAGACACATGGAACTGACCTGAAACTGACCTGGAATCCATTTTGGCCCACCCAAGTCCCTGCCAAATTCAGCCAAGTTTAGCCAAACTACAGCTAACCTGCATTTCTATGATCTTGAAATAAATGTTTATGGTAAGCCACTAATATTTGGGGGTGATAATTATGCAGCAATACGGTAGCAATATACTACTAATACATAGGTTGTGTCCTACTTATAGTATATGTGAGGCTGCCACACCAATGCGTTGGCTCATACTTGATCTCATCCATGTGAAAGATTTATTTTAGTTAAGACTTACATTTAGTTAAGATTTACATTTCATGTAAAATGGGTGAGGTTGAGTATCTTTTTATATTCTTAAGGTTCATTTTGTATTCTGTTTTCCATGAAATCTTTGTTGCTAACTTTCTTAGCATGGATTCCCCAGAAAACAATTGGAGTACTTATTTCTTTTTTTTATTATTATTAGGAAATACAGTTCCAGAGGTAGGGATGAGGGAAAAGAGGAGTGTAGTAGGGAAAGAAGGAGAGACAGTACAAAAAGTTAGTGTCAAGCTACTAGTCAATAAGTACAATTTGTTTTTTGATCCTTCAAGACTCCTAGGAAAATCCATAAAAAACATGTTTAAGGACTTTCTCTCTGGAAGGGGAAAAATGTATTTATTAGATTCCATCACTCACTAGTCAATGTTTTGCCACCTGAAGAATCAATTTACTGCAATTCCTGATTTTGCCTATTTGGGTACTGAATGAGTTCCCACAACAGCATCATCCACAAGTAAGCTTCAAGATGGAACCAAAAGGCAAAAAGTTTGAGCAGAGGTGGCTGGGTCAGGTAGGGACTGTGAAGTCAGTCAGGGCTCACACAGATCTAAGTGCTATAATGGCAATTAGGAGAAGGGACAAGTGAAGAACAGAAGATCAGAAGAGATAATAGGCATTTAATATAGTCCATACTTTGCATTGCTCAGATTTCCCTGTCCATACTAGATTATGAAGGCCCTATTTTTGTGAGAACAAGCTAAGAGTAGAGGTTCAAGTTCAATGAGGAACAGTTTCCTTCAAAGTAGTGGCCAACCCAATCTATGCAAGAGAATCAGTGACATAAGGTAGAGCCCTTATTCCTACAGCCAATACCCCAAGCCAAAATTGATTAGTCATCATCTATCATCTACCTCCTCCAATACTAATTCTAGAGAACTCATCCTCAGCCAATACTTCAGCTAGCCTCCTTTGCTGGCCTGGTGGAGTGATGCTGACTCTAGTGAGTCAGAGCTCTTGTTGTGTTTGTTGGGTAATGATGTTAACCTCTACCTGATGAAAATTATCAATAGGTAAGGAAGTTCAAAACAAACATCAAGAATATTTCCTGGGTTGCAGACACACATCTTTCTGTCCCCATTACATAACAGCAACCCAAGTTTCTCATGGCAATTAGGGTTGATACCTCTGCCATTGCAGTAACTCTTTTGTTTGCCTACTGGTTTGCTGGATGAGGAGAAAGGTGACCAGGTGGTAGGCACAGCTTCAAGTTTAGTGGGACCCTAACCATTCTGTTGATCAAAGTCATGCCCACTTGAGAATTAGGAACATAAGCTTATGCCTAAGATTATGGGGATGGGAAGCAAAAATCTCTCAAGTTGGTCACTGAGAGTGATGGAGAGGAGTGCGATCCTGCTTTTATGCTTTAGTTCCCAAACTATTCTGTCTTAGTTTGTGAGGTTGCTATGACAAATCCTAGGCAATGGGTTGGCTTAATCAACAAGAATGTATTGGCTCATGGTTTTGTAAGCTAGATGTCCAAAATCAAGGCATTGGCAAAGTAATCCTTTCTCCCTAAAGTCTGTAGCATTCTGGCACTGGTTTGCCACAATTCTTGGGGTTCTTTGGCTTGCATCTCTGCCTACAGTCACATGGCTATCTCTCTCTCCTATGCCAGATTTCCTTGTTTCCACTATCTTCCAGCTTCTTTCTGTGAGTTTCTCTGCTTCTCCTTACAAGGCCTCCAGTAATATAGAAAAAGACCCAGTCTGATTCAACTGGCCATACCTTGACTAAAAATCACACCTTCAAAAGGCCTTATTTACAAGTTGTTTCACTCCCACAAGAATACAGATTAAGAATAAGGATATGTCTTTTGTTAGGGTACATAGTTCAAGCTATATATATATATATATATATATATAGTTTTCTTAAGATAATGAATAATATATTGGCCATTAGTTTTGTATAGATAAAGCATCATGGAAAGCAGAGCCCCTAACCACAGGATATTTTTCATTAGCTGATGTCTTAACTGAATCTTTAAAAATCAACTCTACCTTTGTATTACGTTGGTTCTTTTTGGTGATAGATTGTATGGTAATAACAGTGGATCCCATAGTAATGCACTGTCATACTTTCTTTCCCATTAAATAAATTCCTCGATCTGAGACAAGGTTGTATGTTATATACCATGTCATTCAATTAAGTATTTTGTAATGCATGGCAGTTTGAGTCAGCCTGTTCACCTAGCTATTGAGAGCCCACCCTGCTATAAATGCTCTCTGGGAGGGCATTAGTATGAGACCCAAACACCTACATTCATCTTCCCCAAACCCCCTTGTCCGATATTTTCCTATCATGTTTCTGCCATATACTTGATAAACAACTAGACAATTCACTACCGCCCAGGAGTCTATGTCTTTCCACCCTTTAGGGACACCCGAAGTGAGGTTTTAGTGTGGCAATCATCCATTTTCAGCTATCAACAATATCCTTCGCTACTAATCATTCATCTGAAACCCAGAATTCTTTCCTCCCCCATCAATGGTCATAGGAAACCTCCAATGGCACCATAGGTGAAAGTTTATAAGACATTGTGCAATAAAACTAGGTTATATGTGAACTTGAGTCTCCTGTTCATATAATTTACTCATGCCTTCTAGACCTACCAAGTTCCAAACTTGAATATACCATTTCCATCATACAGTGGATTGCTTGTATAAAGTTGGCAGGCCAGCTTTATAACTTTGTTGGTATTTGATAATGCACAGCTTACTACGAGCATCTCTAGCCACTTGGTTACCTTGTGTCTCATGATCAGGCCCTCAGTCTTTACCAGGGTTCAATATCACTCAAGTAGCTGCAGAAGGCATGGTCTATACTGTGATTTTCTTTGGAGTCCTGTCAAAGACAAATCTGCATCATCATCTACTAAGGGCCCTAACATCATTGAATCTGCTAGTCATATGGATTAAATGACATAGAAAATGCACTATAGCCTAAACCTCTTGCATAGAAATCTCTTGCTCTGTGCACTACTGATAGCTATCACCCCTACATATTAACTAATTAATGGTTTGATTTTTTTTTTCTCAAATTCAATATATAGTGCCTCAAAAATCTAAAGAGGCCCAATAAGTGCTACATCTTTTTCTTAGTAGAAAAAAAATGGGACAACGATAAACAACTTGTTCCCTGCCTTACTTGGAGAGGTTATATCAATATATCTAGTCTACTAGACTCTACAAACTTCACTGATGTTTCAGATCCTTGAATCTCCATAGACTTAAATCCCACTTTCTACCATGTATGCATTTTATTGGAGGACCTAGATTTCTTGGCATTTCTTTCTCACCAGGTTCAGCTGGTATGCTGTCACTAATATAATGAACCAGTACATCAAGATAATTGGCATCCCACTGGACAATATTATAACAGAGAGCAAGAGATCATATCTCTGGTGTAAGACAGGGATTGGGGACTGCTACCTCTTTATGTGAAGGCAAAATACTTCTGATTTTCCCCATTGATAGACATCAGGAAGGAAGCTTTTGCTACATCAGTGGCCACACACTAAATGTTGAAGGCTTTAATGATATGCTCAAATAAAGATACAAACATCCAACACAGCAGCTTAAATTATGTTCTACCAACTGGTTAAATTTGTGGTTGTCAATCTTCATCCACTATTATCTATCTCATTTTGACAAGGAATGCAAAGGTTAATTAAATAATGCTATGAAAACCCCTGACATTTCTTCCTAGAAGACATTATTGTTTCTGATATATTGTCTTGGCAGGGACAGTATAGTTTCCAGTAGTTTCTGGGGCTTCCACTTGGCATTTCATATAAAATGTCTCTTATTTCTCTGGTCAGGAAAGTAATGTTATTATTCTGCCAGCAGCTAAGTGTATCCATTCCAAATATACATTCAGAGACTGGGGAAGTAATAAAAAAATATGTCCATGTAACTTTTTGGATATACTATGAGACAGACTTGCCTAAAACTTCATTGCCACCTGACTTCCATAATCTCCTACTTTAATTGGTTGCCTATAATTGTGTTTTGGTTTTCCTGGTATCAGTGTCAAATAAAAGCTCATATATAAGTTTCTTTAAGAAACTATTTAGTCAATGTACAATAACCCTGGAAAATGGTCACAGGTCTCATGGGGAAGTTTTGGGAAATTTTTATTGTATATATTTTCAGAAGTGTTACAAGTTACTTCCTCAAGACTTTCAGGGTTCCCCTTCAATCAATGGACTCTGGGTTTGTGAATTTAATTAAATCTTGCAACTGAGCAAGGTACCACAATGGAAATTGCAGCAACTCACATTAATCTTCCACTCAACAGTTCTTGATATTGTATTATCCAATAAATCCTTGTTGGTGGCCCACCATTCTCAAACCTTGGAACACCATATCTTATTAGTCAATGCAAAAGAACTCTAATGGTCAAGACTTCCTGATTGCCCCTCTCATCCATTAAAATAATTACATCCACTTTGTCTCTGAAATATAAGTGCTTCCTGTTGGTCTCTAATATTTTATAGTTTCATCAAATCCATTTATTTCAGAAACTCCAGTTCCATAGCAACAAATCTTACTATCAACTCCAGTCTACAAAGCACAACCATCAATACCATCCCCTATCCCCACACCCCAAAATCCAACCCCCACAAGGCATTTTTTGGTGCCTTAGTGAAAGAAGTGTCCTTTGGGGCCCTCTAGAGGAAAATAGTAAGGTCGTTAGGTTCTCAAGTCTTACACTGTCAATCTGTTCTAATATCCCTATCTCCCCATCCTTCAGCCCCTTCTTCAACAATACTATGTCAAAAAATTTCTGACCATCATCAAGTCCAAGTTTCCAGGGGCCATCATAAGGAACCAGAACATTACCCAGAACACTGTCCTTCCTAGAACATTGAACACCAAGCCATGGATGAGTTACCCATGTCAACAAATCCCCCTCATCCAGTCTTACATTATATCCGCTGTTTCAAATTCTTGAACATCCACTAGCATACCTGTTCCAGTGGTTCCTAACAGAAGGTACTAATCAGCTCTTGCAATTCCTTCAGCATTATGCCATTTCTCTGTAGAGCAGGAATTGTACTAATCTGTTTAGGAGTGCTGAGACCTGATTATCAGCTTGGAAGCAATCAGACATAGCAGGGTTAAATTATCTTGCAAGGAACCTGCCACCAAGAATGAAGAAATATATTTCTTTTCAAAAGGAGAGGACAGTTTCTGACAACCTAGTTAGTTCAAGGAAATCTATTTTTTAGACTCATTCATGCATGTGACAGCACCCTATGTCTCTGTTGTACCAATCTTTTCTTATCTGGGTTCTGATATTGATATTAGAAATAGTTGAGATTGGACAATCCATCTTCTTTGCAGTATTTCCACACTTGCAATTGTATTTTTGGCTTAATTTTTCAACACAACCTCTCCTGGGACTACTGAAGTTGGCCATGTTCTTAAAAGCCACGGTAGAAGCCTCTAGCTTTAGCAGTGTCTTGAGTTAGCAGTTGGCTGCCCTTAGCTTTTCTTTTACTTTTTGCTAAATTTCTAAAACTATCAAAATATATCCAAACACTTCAAATTTTTAAAAATTATTATCCTCTGTGATAATTAGGCTGATATGTCAATTTGGCCAGGTAATGGTGCCCAGTTGTTTGGTCAAGCAAGCACTGGGCTAATTGTAATACAAGGACATTCCATGGACTTTAATCATCAGACAGTTGATTGCATAGATGGCTGATTACATCTATAATCAACCAAGGAGATTGCCATCAGCAATGAGTGATAAGTGATGTCTTATCCAATCAGTAAAAAGTTTTAAAAGGGGATGTGATTTCAGCATTCAGAGAAAGAATTTCTAGCTGTACTTCAGACAGACAACATCTCCTAGGAACTCATCAAGGATTTTCATTGCAGGCCCTGGTTTGCAGCCTGCCTGTGGAATTTGGACTTGTGCATCCCCATGGTCCAATGAGAGAATTTTTAAAAATCTTATACTGTTTACAGATATGCCCTGTCAGTTCTGTCTCCCCAGAGAACCCTGACTAATACAGCTTGGTACCAGAAGTGGTTCTTGAGAAACAGAATCTTAAAATGGGATTTCTGACGTAGTTATGGAAGTTTTGCAGTTGGCTCTCTACTCTAATTGGATTCAAGGGTACTAATGACTCCCTTTCAAATAACCAAGAGGCCACTAACAGTCCATGACAGGAGTTGGTGAAGGAGATAAACAAAATATCATCACTGGATTTGCCTACTTCCACACTTATAAGAAGCAAGGATCTGGGTGAGAGTGTTTTCAACACCTAACAGTTTCATGTTGTCAAAAGGTACAATGATGTTGGTAGGATCTTCCTAAATACTCTCGATAAAGTCACAAAAGAAAGGAATGTGCTAAAGGCTTCAAATTTACAACTTAAATGCCACATGAATGATATGAAAGTTTCTATGTGTGCTCTGAAAGAAAATCTTGTTTCATGTAGCCACAGACTTGAGATCTCTGAAAACCAGACACAGAGTCTCATTGTACAAGAATTACAAAGATAAATAAAATCTCAAGCTTTCAGGGTATCTGCTGTTAAAGTGAAAGCATTAATTGGAAAGGAGTGGAACCCTGAAGTTTGGGATGGAGACATATGGGTTGATGCTGACATTGGTGCCAAGGCTTTGTCCAATAAACCTGTGATGGTCTGCCCTGTACAGACCACATAATGTCAAGCTTGCATCACCCAGCCTCCAGCCTGCCCCATAGAGGCTGGGCCCCCTTCCATCCCTGAGGCAGGTGCCAGATAAACTCCAGCATGCACTGCTCAACCTCCACCTTGCCCTGAGGAGTCTGCCTTCCAATCCCTGCCTGAAGAGATTAATCTGGTCTCACCAGATGAAAATGCAAAGGAATGCCCTGAGGTCAGTAGCTTGTAAGACATTTCTAATCCTTCTCCTTACTCACCCCCACCACCCCTCTTCTTCAAGACCTATTACTAGACTAAAATCACAACAAGCCACCAAAGGCAAAGTACAAAGTACAACTCATGAGGAAGTACACTATACTCTAAAAGAACTGCATGAATATTCCAAGTTATATAGAAAGAAATCAGAGGAATATGTGTGGGAAAGAATACTAAGGGTATGGAATAATGGTGGAAGAAATATAAAGTTGGCCCAGGCTGGATTTATTGACATAGGCCACTAAGCAGAAATTCTGGATTCAACACTATAGCTCAAGGGGTTAGAAAGAGCTCTAACAGTATGCTTGAGTGGCTGACTGAAACATGGACCAAAAGATGGCCTAGAATGAGGTTGAGATGCCCAATTTACCCTGGTATACAGTAGAAGAGGGATTTCAAAGGTTTAAAGAGATTGGAATGCTAGATGGATTTACCATGTAAGACCTGTCCACCCACCCCAGGAATGTCCAGAGGACACACCTTTAACCAGCATTGTGAGGAATAAATTTGTAAGACTAACTCAATCATCCCTAAAGAGCTCTGTGATTGTTCTTCTCTGTAGTCCAAATATTACTGTGGGAGCTGCTGTCATGAAGATAGAATCATTATGTGGATAATCAGATCTTGGGCTGGTAAAAAGCCAAGTATCAGCAGTTAATCACCAAAGAAAGATGGGTGTGGACAGTTGACAGACCCAGAGCCCCTTAATTGAAGAAAAGGCCAGGTCCCCTTAGGGAAGGATCCTATTGTACTACCAAAAATTTACACTGTTAATTTTCCTCCCAGCTTTCTCCAAAGAGACCTAAGGCCTCTTACCAGAGAAACTGTGCATTGGGGAAAAGGAAACAATCACACATTTCAGGGATTATTAGACACTGGCTCAGAAGTGACATTAATTCCAGGAGACCCAAAACAACACTGTGGCTCACCAGGCAGAGTAGGGGCTTATGGAGGTCAGTTGATTGATGGAATTTCGGCAAAGGTCCATCACACAGTAGGTCCAGTGAGTCCCCAGACCTATTTGGTCATTATTTCCCCAGTTCCAGAATCCATAATTGGAATAGAAATACTCAGTAACTGGGAGAATCCCCACATTGTATCCCTGACTTGAGTGAGGGCTATTATGTTAGGAAAGGTCAAGAGAAAAGCCACTAGAACTGCCCCTACCTACCAAAATAGTAAATCAAAAGCAATATCAGATTCCTGGAGGGACTGCAGAGATTAGTGCCAACATCAAGGATTTGATGGATGTAGGGGTGGTGGTTCCCACCACATCCCCATTTAGCTCTCCTATTTGGCCTGTGCAGAAAACAGATGGACCTTAGAGGATGACAGTAGTTTATCATAAACTTAACCAGGTGATGATTCCAATCTTAGCTGCTGTCCCAGATGTGGTATCAATGCTTGAAAAAATCAACACATCCCCTGGTACCTAGTATGCAGCTATTGATCTGGAAAATGCTTTGTTTTCTCAATTGCTGTTAGTATGGACCACCAGAAACAATTTGCTTTTAGCTGGCAAGGCCAGAAATATACCTTCACTTTCCTGCCTCAGGGGTGTATCAACTTTCCAGCCCTGTGTCATAATGTTGTCTGCAGGAAACTAACATTTTTCCTTCACAAGGCATCACACTGGTCCTTTATATTGATGATATCATGCTGATTGGACCTAGTGAGCAAGAAGTAGCAACTACTCTCTACGTATTGGTGAAGAATTTGTGAGAGAGAGCATGGGAAATTAATCCAATAAAAATACAGGTACCTTTCACCTAGGTGAAATTTCTAGGTGTCCAGTGATGATATCCCTTCTAAAGTGAAGGATAAGCTGTTGCATCTGGCCCCTCCTATGATGAAAAAAGAGGCACAATGTTTAATTGGTCTCTTCGGATTTTGAAGACAACACATTCCTCATTTGGGTGTGCTACTGTGGCCCATTTACTGAGTAACCAAATAAGCTGCTAGTTTTGACTGGGGACTGGAACAAGAGAAAGCTCTGTGACAGGCTGAGGCTACTGTGCAAGCTGCACTGCCACTTGGGCCACATGATCAAGCTGATTCAATGGTGCTGGAAGTGTCAGTGGTTAATAGAGATGTCATCTGGAGCCTCTGGCAGGCCCCTACAGGAGAACCCTTAGGATTTTGGAGCAAAACCTTGCCATCCTCTTCAGATAATTACTCTCCTTATGAGAAACAGCTTTTGGCCTGCTACTGGGCCTTAGTAGACACTGAATGCTTAACCATGGTATGCTTAACTTTCACCAAGTTACCATGAAACCTGAGTAGCCAATCATGAGCTTGTATTGTCTGAACCACAAAACCATAAAGTTGGGTGTGTACAGCAGCATTCCATAATAATATGGTAGTAGTATATAGGAGATAGGGCTTGAGCAGCTCCTGAAGTCACAAGTAAGTTACATGAGGAAGTAGCCAAAATACCCATGATCACCACTCCTGTCATGTTACCATCTTTTTCCCAGCCCACAGCTATGGTTCCTTGGGGGTTCCTTAAAATCATTTGACTGAAGAAGGGAACACTCAGGCCTAGTTTATAGATGGCTCTGCACGAAATGCAGGTACCATCCGAAAGTGGACAGGTGCAGCACTGCAACCCCTTTCTGGGATGTCACTGAAGGTCAGTGGTGAGGGCAATTCCTCCCAGTGGGCAGAACTTCGAGCAGTGCACCTGGTTGTTCATTTTGCTTGGAAGAAGAAATGGCTGGAGGTGAATTTGTACACTGGTTCATGGGCTGTTGTCAATAGTTTGGCTGGATGGTCAGGAACTTGGAAGAAACGAGATTGGAAAATTGGTAACAAAGAGGTCTGGGGAAGAGGTATGTGGAGAGATCTTTTAGAGTGGGCAAAAAACATGAAAATATTTGTATCCCAGGTGAATGCTCACCAGAGGGTGACTTCAGCAGAGGAAGATTTTAATAATCAAGTGGATAAGATTACTTGCTCTGTAGCTAATGCTCAGCCTTTTTCCTCAGTCACTCCTGTCATTGGCCAATAGGCTTATGAACAAAGTGGTCATGGAGGTAGGATAGAGGTTATGCATGGGCTCAGGAACGTGGACTTCTGCTTATCAAGGCTGACTTGGCTACAGCCACTGCTGAGTGCCCAATCTGCCTCAGGAGATGCACCCACTAACCCTGATATGGCACCATTCCCCAAGGTGATCAACCTATTATCTGATGGCAGGTCGATTACACTGGACAGCTTCCATCATGGAAGGGGCAGTGATTTGTTTTAATTGGAATAGACACATTATCCAGTTATGGGTTTGCCTTCCCTGCATACAAGGCTTCTTCCAAAACTACCATATGTTTTATCTACTACTATGGCATTCCACACAGCACTGCTTCTGATCAAGGAACCCACTTCACCACAAATGTGCAGAAATGGGCACATGCCCAAGGAATTCATTGGTCTTACCATGTTCTCCATCATTCTGAAGCAGCAGGATTGATAGAATGGTGGAATGGACTTTTGAGGACTCTATTACAGCACTAACTAGGTTACAATACCTTGCAGAGTTGGGGCAATGATCTCCAGGGGGCTGGGTATGCTCTAAATAAGATTCTGCTCTATGGTGTTGTTTATTCCATTGCCAGGATCATGGGTCCAGGAATCAAGTGGTGGAAATGAGAGTGGTACCACTCACTATTACCCTTAGCATACTAATACCCTTAACTATTACTTATTGCCCTAGGAAAATTTTTCCTTCATGTCCTGCAAACTTAAGCTCTGCAGGTCTTAGTTTCAAAAGGAGGAGAGATTCCCCCAGGAAATAAAATGATTCCTTTGAATGGAAGTTAAGACTGCCACCTGACCACTTTGGGCTCCTCATGCCTCTGAATCAACAGGAAAAGAAGGGAATTACTGTACTGGCTGGGGTGATTGATCCTGACTATCAAGGGGAAATAGGACTGCACCTACATAATGGAGGTAAGAAAGAGTTTGCCTGGAATTCAGGAGATCCTCTACAGCATCTCTTAGTACTACCATGCCCTGTGATTAAAGTCAATGAAAAATTGCAACAACCCAATCCAAGCCAGGACTACCAATGGCCCAGAATCTTCAGGAACAAAAGTTTGGCTCACCCCACCAGGCAAAGAGCCACAACCAGCTTAGGTGCTTGCTGAGGGTGAAGGGAACATGGAATGAGTAGTGGAAGAAGCTAGTGATAAATACAAACTTCGGCCATGTGACCAGTTACAAAAATGAGGGTTATAATCATGATTCCATGAATATGTCTTCCTTGTTTTGTTTGAGTATGATTGTATATGCACATAAAACAAATATCTTTGTTTTCTTCCCTAACCTTTTACCTTATCATATGACATAAGTTGTATTTGTTTCGTGTTGTAATATTTAAGGAAGTCAAGTTTAAGAGTGAATATTACCCAAAGACTTGCACCTTATTCTGGAGGGAATTAGTGTGTTTCCAGTTGCATGCAGGGCCGTTGTAAATTTTTAGGCAGAAATATATATATTCTGCCTAAAACATATATATATGTTATTGCTATTATTTAGAGACTAAGTATGGTTTAAGTTGATGTATATGGCTTCCAAATTGACAAGGGGTGGACTGTGATGGTTAGGCTAATGTTTCAACTTGGACAGGTAATGGTGCCCAGTTGTTTGGCCAAGCAAGCTAATTGTAATGCAAGGACATTCCATGGACTTTAATCATCAGTCAGTTGATTGCATAGATGGCTGATTACATCTACAGTCAGCCAAGGAGATTGATATCAGCAATGACTGGTGTCTTATACAATCAATTGAAGGCTTTAAAAGGGGAAGTGATTTCAGCATTCATACAGAGAATTTCCATATCTACTTTGGACAGCCAATGTCTCCTGGAAACTAATCAAGGACCTTCATTGCAGCCCCTGGTTTGCAGCCTGCCTGCAGAATTTGGACTTGTGCATACACATGGTTGCATGGGAAAATTTTATGAAATCTCATACTATTTACAGATATCTCTTGTTGGTTGTGTTTCCCTAGAGAACCTTGACTAATACACCCTCATACCATTTAAGCTCCATAGCCGTTACAAATTCAACTCTTTACCATATATCTGCCTCTGATTCCAATGAGCCATTTCTTAAAAATGCCATCAAATTACTATATGTATTTTCATTTATTTCTTATTTTCTACTATGATTCATAGATCAGTTGGTTCATTTATATGATAGTTCTACACTGTTTTAATTGTCCAGTAGCATAATTTGTCTTCTTTTTTCAGAATTTTCCTACCTATTGTTTCTTTTCTGTCATATAAACTTTAGAATCAGCCTATTTCTAAAATATCTTTTTGACCTTTTTATTGAAAACATAGCAAATTTATAGATGTTAGTTAGAATTGCCACTTTTATGAGAAGTATTGCTATCAAATAACATGATATGCTTTTCTTTCTTCCTTTATAAGTTATTACTAGATAACTCCCCAGGCATGGGGGAGGAAGTGAATATGGGTTGCTATTGCAAATGAGGACTTTTTTTCCTTATTGTAACTTTTAAACTCAGTATGTATATACGTGTTTCTTTTTTTTAAATATACAAGCATATCATATGCAATAAAATTATGTTGTAACATCTTTTCTGATGCTTTATATCTTTTTCTTTTCTAATTATTTGATCTGGCGTCTTCAGAACAATATAAAATAACAGTGATGGCACATTAATCTTGTATGGGATTAACTGAGAACCTTTTCAGTGTTCCTCTGTAAAACATGACAGTCACTTTGAGAATAATGTTATATGTATTATTTTAGGTGAACACAGCATAGAAACACACAGGCAATGTGCTTTTATGCCTATGTTTTCCTCTATTTTTGTATGAAACTTTCAAATGAGATATCATATCTATTTTCAGACTCTTAATTTTTATACTTGATCTTTTATTTCACATAGTTCTTTAGATCAAATATGTATAGAAAACCAACTTCAAAACCTGAATGGGGAAAAATGAAAAAAGAAATGTAGGAGTTCTTAACATTTTCAAGGTAAATTAAAGATTATGAGAATGAGATAATTTAAATGACTAAGAAGCTACATTGGTAAGGAAAAATTAGGAAAAAAATTGAATTATAGATAGCAATAATAAAACACTTCTCAGTTATATAATCATATTTCTGATAAGTATATTTATAGAGAAGATATATATTGGTCTTATGCCCAGAGAAAAATAATTTTTAAGAAATTTTGTTTTCAATAAAGGTTTGAGAACAAGTAAAGAAAAGTAAGAAGATTTAATGCATCACTGAAAGAAATTTGGCAGCAGGAGAATAGATGGACCAGCATGAGAAGACTGAAAACTGATTTCCCAGGGAGCAGAGGTTCAACAGATCATAAATGGCAAATATTTTTGAAACACTTGGTAAAGATTATTATCAAATTTCAGAGAAAATGGAAAAAGGAAACCAAATACGGTTCCACTTGGTCATAAGCAAGGTAATAATGGAGAAATAGGAAAGTGAAAAAGAAGAAAAAGAAGTGAATCCAAGCACAGAAATCCAGTTAGAGTAAATAGTATGACAATATTAATGAAGAAAGGTTAATTTAAAAAAAAAAAAAAAAAAAAAAAAAAAAGGAGAACTTTGCTGGGGACACAGGAAGCTGACCCTGAGGGATAAGGGAGAATGGGACTCTAAATGTTGATTATTAACTAAGATGTAGAGGCTCAGTGCCAGTAGACAGTAGCAGATATGGGACATAAAAATAGGGTGTGAATGCTTTGGCTGATACAAACATGTTAGGCACACAGGTTTGAAGGGAAACTTGTTAGCCTGAAACTATACTAAATGAGGACATAGAGTGATGGAGAAGGAAGGAGATTGAATAAATTACCCAAATTTTAGGCATCTTAGATGAAAATGGAAAAGAAGAAAATAGGCAGTAAAAGCCTCATGCAAAAAGAGATGGATGAAAGTGGTATTAAAAAGTGAAAGGAAAAAAAAGTTAGCGGTTGAGAAACAGATCTCAACAGAGAAACTGAGAAGACAATGTCAAAAGAAGAAGAATGTATTTAAAAAAAGGAGAGAAGGAGGATTATAGAAAATATATATATATATTTTTTGAAATGAGAACAAAAGATGGAAAGAGGAGGGGCATTTGTTATTGAGACAGAGGGAAAAAAATATGTAAGCCCATTGTGTGGGAGCAGTGGATAAGAGAAACATGAGTGAAATAAGAGGGCACAATGGATTAGAATCCATGAAAGAAGTTGATGAGTAGAAAATGTGGGGAATGGAATATTAACAATTAAGTAAAAATCAATAGTCCTTTTTACCAACTTGTGGATCCTTAAAACTGATACAGCATTTAAAAGATAAAGCACACTAAAATCTTGAAAACAGAAAGAACATGGCTTGGTTGTCTTTTTTTGGAAAACATTTCAGGCCTGAAAATCACCTGAAAAATCACTTTCTGATTTGGAAGAAACCACGGCAAGAATGTTGTTGATTTTAGTTTCTTCAAATTTTCTTTTTATAACTCTATTTTATATTAATTATGATTTTCTTCCCCCCAAAATTTAGGAGATTTAGTGTCCTAAGGTGTGGGATTTGTCTTGTTTTGTTCTGTTTGTCACTACAGGAAAAAAGAAGACACCAAATATAGGAAATATCTTCAATAATTTTAAAAGGTATATTCCTCCAGTTATAAGGCTGTGGTATTGAATAACTTCCCTACTCCCCACTCCACAGTTGAGACAATTGTGTAAAAAGGTGAGAGCTAAACAGACAAATAATCTCACATAAACTGTATCATCTATGTATCATCTATTTCTAAATTTCATGTATCATCTATGTATCATCTATTTCTAAATTTCATGTATCATCCACGTAAATAAATCTGGCAGAATTAGAGAGCATTTAAAAGATTAGACTATCACAAGCCATTTCGTGAAGAAGTGTGCAGTATGCTTGGATTTAAAAGAATTGAGCATAATGTGTAGAGAGTAAATAAATCCATTCACATCCTTTTAAAATATTGATTGCCATATAACTAAGGTAAATTGTAAGGATTTTTGTTTTAAAGCACACATTAATCTGTTATTTTATAGAATAAATATTTCATACAATCTACCCAAATTAGGGATAATTATCATGCTCATCTTAAACATAATTAAAAATCAAGCATATAAGATAGAAATTTAAAAACAACCCACATTTATAATAATAGCATTTTCCTTGCAACACTAAATAATAGGTATTTGTGAAGTTAAAACTAAGATCAGAACTTAAATAGTACTTGTTATATGTCAGGTACTATTTAACTAATTAACATGTATTAAATTCATTTAGTCTTCATAAAAAGTCTTATAAAGCACATACTACCATTTTCTCTATTAAAGGTAAGGAAACTGAGAAATAGAAGGATTAAATAACTTGCACAAAGTCACACATCTAAGAAGTGGCAAAGCTAGATTTGAACCCTAATCACTGGGCATTCTTAATTACCACATGGTATTGTCCCCAATATCAACTATATTCCAAGTTCCTTTCTAGCAACTGAAGATATTAAGGTGCAGGAAATCACACTCCCTGAATACACACTATATGTGCATGCCAATTTGCTAAGCCCTCCTGCCAACCTCATGAGGGAAGTACAAATGAGGAAATAGAGGCTCAATAAGCCTGGGTAATTTCCAAGATAACAGAGCTAAGAAATGGTAGACCCTCTCCCAATTCCAAGATCTTTGTAATTTCCACCAACCAAAGGGAAAGGAATAAGGAACAATCAACATCCCAGGACTTTTGACCACCCACCCAGCCATCTCCTCCACTGCCCCCATGCTTCTCTCTACTGACTGAATTGCACAGATAGTAAAGCTTTAAGAGTTCATTTGAGGGAGAAAGTACTATGGGCTGGAATAGTTAACTCAATATAAATTTAAGATCTTATTCAGAAGACAGTTTTTCGGACACCAGCCAATTCATTAGGGGAAGCAATAAGGATTGGCTTTATTAAAAGCAAATATGAAAATGCAAAAATTTGTTTCATAATTGTGCAGATGTTATTGATTTTGCTGCACTGCTGTGTCAATTGATACTCAAATACCATTTGTAACATGTGTAGAGACATGGTAACCATATACTATTTGCACAAATTTAAAAACTAGGGGCCTTAGACATTAGAAGTCATGGCAGTTGAACATGACAACTTGGGAGATGTTTGTTTGCTAAGATTCCACAATAATAGCTTTTAAGAGTTCTTGCAGCATCCCTGTTAAATAATAACTCAGGCAGGCCAACAACAGAACTTTATTCTATTTAACTAGAAATTTTCTCTCCAAACCATCTGGGCTGGCAGGTGTTCATCATCAGATCTGGGTTGCTATGAAACTGGAACTTGCTAATGCTAATGAGGTATACCGACAGAAACCTAAATTTTGCTCATTTGAAGCAACTTTATATTTGCCACTACTGGAAGTATCAGAAACACCTATGACTTTCCAAAATGCAAAATTGTAATTAATGGTTCCCCAGGAGGGTGTTCCAGTGATGGAAAATGATAGAGTAAATTGATAGCAATGTGTGTTTGTTTTCCTTTTGAACACCGTATGAATCTTAATGCTTTCCCTATTTCTTGGTAAAGAGCAAGTCCCTAGACTCCATAGGTGAATGGGCAGAAGAGAAGAAGCATCTTTTCTCATATATGAGAGTTGTATTGCTATCCTGGGAAGGAGAGCCATAAGTCATTTGCATATGATCGCCGTAATGAAATTCAATGTGCACAGAACACACACAAAAGACAGCAGTTATAGAAAAAAAATGATCACCCTGGTGATTTCATTATTTTCAGTAATCAGTTGGCATCTCTGCAAAATCAAGCTGATGGCCACAAAAAGGCAAATGGTCTATAAGTAAAGCAAGATGATAGAGAACATAGAACTGCTATTCAAAGTGACCTTGAGAAAGTAGAGAAATGAATTTCCAGAAATATGGTGAAGATTACAAAGGAAGTTCAAATTGTTCCTTTGGAGGCCAGAATGATGATTCATATCTAAGAAAACAGTCATGTAACAGAGCAGAAAGATAACTGGAGTCACACTGGATTCTATGATAAATATGGATAGATGAATAATGTTGACACTTTCAATACACTAATAAAAACAGCACAGGGAAGCGGATGTGGCTCAAGCAGTCGTGTGCCCGCCTACCAGATGGCATGTCCGGTTCTGTTCCGGGTACCTCCTAAAAGAAGACGAGCAAGACAGCGAGCTGATGTGACAGGCTAATACAGCAAGCTGATGCAACAAGATGATGCAATGAGATGACGCAAAAAGGAGACACAAGAAGAAACACAATGAAAGACACAATAAGCAGGGAGCAGAGGTGGCTCAAGCAATTGGGCACCTCCCTCCTATGTGGGAGGTCCTGGATTCAGTTCCAGTGCCTCCTAAAAAGAAGACAAACAGACACAGAGAGCAGACAGTGAGCACAAACAACGAGGTGGGGGTCGGGGAGAGAAATAAATAATCTTAAAAAAAAAAAAAAAAAACAGTACATAGGGGAAGGGTACTCAATGGAAAAATGAAAATGGTAGTTTTCAAACTGTCTTTTATTGTTTTCATTGTGCTTATTATTTCAAAAATAACCAAGGGATTATTTGAGGCAGATGGACAAAAGGGGAAAGTGAATAAGAAAGTCTCCAATCCATCATTCCAGGTTTAAAAAAGTTCAACTTGTATCAGTTTTATATATTAAGGTTCAATGGAAAGGAATAAAAGACTGTGTTTTATGAAAGTATACATAACCTGAAAGAAAAAAGATAATAGAATGTGTGTGTATGTGTTGCAGAATTAAGTATACAAGAAATTTCTATGGAGTTAGTGATGGCAGAAAGGCCCCAATAAAATTCATTTTTTTTAACAATGCTAAGGGAATAGATGTAAGTGTTGTTTAATAAATTATTTAGCAAATTGTTACATATTTTTCATTTGCTAATAATAATAACTATTATAATAGCAAGGTTATTTTGAGTGATTACTGTGCATCAGGAGCTTTGACTATTTATCTCAATTATATTTCACAACAGTCTATAATTTGGAGGCTTAATTCCCATTTCAGAGATGCAGAAACTATGGCCCACAGAAATTTAGTAATTATCTGTAGGCTGTAAAACCAGCAATTGACAGATACAGATTTCCATTAGCCTTCAAAGTATTCGCTTCAGCAGCACATATACTAAAATTGGAACGGTAGAATAGATTAGTATGGCCCCTGTGCAAAAATGACATGAAAATTTGTGAAGCATTCCATATTTTTATATTTTGCCCAGTTTTAAGTAGGTTTTTAAAATTTTTCTTATCATTGAGTATTATATTTGGGGTACAAGACCTTTATCAAATATGTGTTTTGTAGGTTTTTCCCAATCTGTACAAAACTTTTCCTTCTCTTAACAGTGTCTTTTGCAGAGCAGAAGTTTATAATTTTAATAAAGTCCAACATCAATTAAAAGAGAAAACAAGCCTTCAAAGCTTGTAATTTCACCAATGTAAAACCTGCCATTAACATAAGGCTAAAAAGTTCAAAAACGTATAAAAGTTTTTTAGAAATCAAAAAATATATATAAAAAAGGAAATAAAAATTTCCTTTTGTTTGTTTTCTCTCTAAACAAGCACAACCCAATTATTATCTTTGCAGGTATGGTGTGACCAAAGTAATTATTTGTATTTTTCAATCCTTAATTCAAATCCTCATTTCAGAGTGAGAATTGTTTCTGTTCATTTTAAAGGTTTATCTTGAGTGTTGAATCTTTACAGCAGCAGATGTTACTAGAATATTTCCAAACTGACTCCTAAAATGACTTGAAATTCTGGTACAATTCTACTCTTCTGTTGATGTTTGAAAATATACATTGAAACAAGTAGTTTCTGTGAGTTCTTTAATAATACTGAAGTAGACAGATCTCTATGGGGTCAGCCTAGTGAGAGACATGTAAGTAAGTTATTTATTTCTCTAAAAAAGAAACCTACTTTAACAGAAGAAGAATCAAGGTAGCCTGTTGGATTCCATTGGAAAACCACTGGATACTTGCCTTGTGTCAAGAATGTCTTATTCTCCTAGGCAACGAAAAAGAACCTGCTGATTCCTTGAGAGTTCTTTGCCTTCCTAGAGTTTCTTTATTGATCATCAGATATATGGCAGTGCTAGGTTGGCTATAGAATATAACAAAACTTAAAAGCTTTTTCCCTCTATAAATTAAGGTTAATAACCAGAACCTATGAATGAATAAGGAGTTGCAATAATAATATGCAATTATACTCTCAGTTTTCAAGAGCATTCACTTTAAAGGGCTACAAAGCAAATACATAAATGTATCTCACTCCATCTGCCTCCGTTAGCAACTCAATGAAAGACCTATGTTCTTAACAAGGGAAGTGGCAGTTGCCAGAGCCTTCGCCACCATCACCCCCAGGGTCAGGACTCTCAGCTTCGCCACCGCACGGCCCTTGCCGACAGGCCATCCTAGAAGACCTCCAATAGCACCTCACCTTCCAACGAAGAGTAGAAGATGTCCGACTTGTCCCAGAGCAGCATCCTACCCAAATCCAGGTGATAATAGAAAGATACATAGGTGAGAAGGAGCGTCCTGTACTGGATAAAACTAAGTTTCTTTACCAGATCATGTCAACATGAGTGAACTAATGAAAATAATTAGGTGGCACTTGAAGCTGAATGCTAATCGGACCTTCTTCCTGTAGGTAAATGGACATAGCATGGTGAGCATTTCCACACCCATTTCTGAAGTGTATGAAAACCAGAAGGATGAAGATGGATTCCTGCAGATGGTATATGCCTCTCAGGAAACATTTGGAATGAAGGTGCTAAGTTGCTGGTGTAAGGCTGGCAGATGCATCTACTCTAGAATTTTTAAAGCCCTTAAACCTAGGCAAAAAAAAAAAAAAAAAAGAGAGAGAGAGAGATGTTATAACTGAGATTGATTGGTCACAGGTTATCAAAGAATAGTGTTACCATCTCAGAGTTTTAGGAAGTTGTTTTTGTATTTCAAGCAGAAAACCGAGCTCCAAATGAACACATTTGGTTTTGGAAAACTATATTATTTAACCTAGAGCATTTTGTTTTCAAAGTTTAGAAATTTTAAAATAAAATACTTTGCATTTCAAGTTGCCAGTAAAGGAGATTGAGTTATTTTAATGCACTTTTTTCCCCCAGTAGGAACTTGCAATTTGAGCAGTAACTAAAAGTCATTCAGAGAAGCATTGTCTTCTCTTGAGGTTCACAGAACCTGCCAAGTTTTTAGAGAAAGGTTTCTATTCAGCTAGAGAAATCTCCAAGCAGGATCTTTAAGCATATGTTGTCAAGTATTACCCCCCAGAAAATAATTTGCCATAATAGTTGGAGCAAAGCAGGGTACATGAGGATGTATAAAAACAATTCTTATGGGAGCTGCCATTCAATGTTTCCGATTCCTAATAGGATGTATACCAAGTCAGGGCTCCTACAGCATTAGGAATTTTGATAAAACACCAAGCTGCTGCTTTGGTTTGTTCTCTAGATATTTACATGCAAAAAAACACCACAGCTTTATAGGAATCTTGAGTAACTTAGAATTTTGGTCTATCTTCTAAAAAGGCCCAAGAATAAAAATGAATGGTGTTTCTTATTTTGGATTTTCTCTGAGAACTCAAACTCTAGTATCTGATTTAATTAATAAAAAAGCAGTTGCATTACTTTCATTAGGACAGTGGTAGAAACTAAAATTCAAGCATTAAAATTCAGACATACTCCCTTCTACCTTTTGGCTTAAAGCTATAGATGATTCACGTTATCTGTTAAGTGTGTAACTAAAATGTTATTAAATATTTCTCACATTTTTAAAAGTACTTATCACTATTAGGTGAAACAACCATCAAAATTCCCCCACTCTAAATGCATGTCAATTGTGAAGAAAATGTAGAAAAGGAGACATAGCTCTTTATAAATATTAATGTCAAGAATTAAACCTCTTCAGATAAAATCATCATAAAAACCATAGAGATTACTTGGTTGGAAGAGATTGCATACTTTTTTGTCATTTCCTGAAGCAAAATAAATAAATAACTAAATCCAAAGTCAACAGTTTGGGCAAAATATAAACAAACAAAAATAAATAAACAAAATAAATCCTTTTTTCTTTTCCAAAAAAAAAGAGAGTCTTTCTAACAATATTTTACTGTTTATTGAAAATTATACTTGGATCACTGTGGGTTTCCTCCTTGTTTTAGCTAAAGATGCAGATTTTCATTTACAGGTAAAACCTCTATGTGCTTTGCTCCCTGTCATTAAACCCTATCCACACTTTTAACAGTTTTTAACAGGAAACTATGGGCTGCCCCAGGTACACAACTTATGACTCATTTTGCTTTAATAAATTGGAAAGACTGTGTTGCAGAGCTAATTAGGCAACTGACTATCATTAGTGTTGTGTAGTCTTTTGCCAGTTTGAAGTTTATACATGAAATTAGAATGATGATTCCAGCTCACTCTATAGCAGTCTTTTTACATTATTAAGCTGTATTGGTCCCACCTCAATAATTATCTTATTCTCCAAATATGCTGTTTTTATCCACTTCCTCCAAAAGAAGATATAAAGAAGATTGGAAATCCAACCAAACTCAAATCATGACATAGATAACTAACAAAACTAGGTTGGAAGCCATATGGTGTATGCGTGTTTTCATCAAAAACAACTCACATCGAACCCAAATCCTTCATGAATTTTTTAAAGATTTATTTACTTTGTTTTTCTTTATTTATCCTCCCCTCCCCCAGATGGTTCTCTCGTCTGTGTGCTCATTGTTTGCTCGCCTTCTCCAGGAGGCAGCAGGAATGGAACCTGGGACCTCCCACATGGGAGACAAGTGCCCAACAGCCCAAGCCACATCCACTCCCCACAGGCTGTGGCGTCTGCTGGCTTATAGTATCTGCTCATTGCAGCGGGAGTGACATCTAGCTCGTTTTTGTGGTGGGGGCGACCTCAAGCTCGTTGCGGCAGGGACGGCGTCTGCTCGACTTCTTTTAGGAGGCACTGGAACCCGAACCCAGGACCTCCCATGTGGTAGTCTAGCGCCCAACTGGTTGAGCCAAATTCAATTTCTTCCTTGATGAATTTTAAATGTATACTATGGCATCACCCATTTCCTCATTAGTAGCAACTTACGTATTTATAAGGAAGATGACAAAGACCAGGGACTGTAGTTGAAAATAAAACAGAATTAAAATATATTGTGCAAGATGAAATTTTCTTTTGAGACTTATTAAAACAAAGCAAAAACATATATACCTAAATACATGCTTGCAAACAAATAATAAACAAAACTAATGAAATATTCTAAGGAAAAAAATGAAGTAGGAAAACTGAACTGCCTAGAAAGTGAATTTTCCACATCATGATCATTGCACTTTCCAACTTAAAGCCCTCACTTATTCTTTATTGCCTAGGACAGGGACCTTTCTCTAAAGGTCTAGATAATTAGAGGCTTTGTGGGCCATTTCATCTCTGTTGGAACTGTACAATACTACTTCTGTAGCAGGACAGCAGCCAAAGACAATACCTAAATGAGTAGCCAATAAAACTTTATTTACGCAATAGGAGGTGTACTTTATTTGGTATGTAGGCTGTAGTTTTCTGACCCTTGGCCTAGGATAATGAGCAGAATCATGCTTCTCTACATATATATTTCAAGCCTCTACTCCTTAGCTCAAAATTCCCTTTGCCGGGGAACCTTTTGCCTTGTGACTCATTGTCAAATAGCTACTGGTATTACCAGTGTAAATGTAGGTCATTAATTTTGTGTACCCTTTCTTAATCTCACTCTCTCTACCCTCTCTTTAGTAGAATAATAAATCTCTCACTTTTCATTCTTTCATATGAAAATATTTTATCAAATACCTACTATATGCCACTTTCTCCATGCTTGGGATACTGCAGTAAATACAACAGAGATCTCTGCCCTTCATAGTTTCCATTCTGGGGGAGGAACACAAACAATGAAACATAATCAATCAATAAATCATGCAGTGTGTTAGATGATGTTTTAGTTTCCTGGCTTCTAAAGTAAATACCATGCAATGGGTTGGCTTGAACAATGGGAATTTATTGGCTCACAATTTTGAGGCTAGGAGAAATCCAAACTCGAGGCACCATCAAGGTGATGCTTTCTCCCCAAAGACTGTGGCATTCTGGCTTTGGCTGCCAGCAATCCTTGGTCCTTGGCTTTTCTGTCAGGTGATAATGCACATGGCGGCCTCTTCTGGCTTCTACCTTCTCGTCCAGGTTCCACTGATTCTCAGCTTCTGGCTGTTGCCTCTGCTTTCTCCCCGTCTCCGTGACCTTACACATAAGACCTTCAGCAATAGCCACACCTTAACTGAAGTTACCTTACCAAAAGGTCCTATCTACAAGGGTTCACGCATACAGGGATGGATTAAGTTAAAGAACATGTCTTTCTGAGGTATATAGCTCCAAACCACCACAGATGGTGAAAATTACTATAAGAATATAAGAAAAAGAAAGTAGAGTAGCATAAGGGAACTAGGGAATATGGACAGGAAAGGTGTAATTTGCCATATTAATTGGGTGCTCAGTGTAAGTCTCATTGAGAAAGTAAGATTTAAGAAAATACTTTTTTAAAAAGTAAGAGAGAGGGGAGGAGATGTAGTTCAAGTGATTGAGCGCCTGCTTCCCATGTGCGAGGTCCTGGGTTCAATCCCCCATACTTACTGAAACAAATTTTTTTAAAAAGGAAGAGAGAGAGTAAATGAATGGGCTTTTATTCTGAGGAGCCATCAGCGAACAAAGAACTGATCAGATTGGTTATGATTTAGAAAGATTATTCTGAGAATAGATTGTAGATTGGGCAAAAGATAGATGCAGAGAGATTAGTGAGGGGGATCCTGCAATAATCCAGGCAAGAGATGATGTGGATCTGACAAACGAGGTAGCAATGGAGTTGGTGAGGTTCTAGGCTTGCATTCTTCCTTTGCATTTTGCATATGTTTGTATCAAAACACTTTTAAAAGTGTTTCTATATTTTTACATTAAGTTCCATGTCCCCAAATAAGACATCAGGAAAGTGACTTGTGCATATCTGTACTTTTAGGTGCTAGATTAATTCCTGGCATATTAAAATAACCCAATAAATATTTAATGAATATTTAGATAAGTGAATAAAAGAATATATGAGTCAATCAAGCAATAAAATGGATTAAGGGTAAATATTTTTCTGGGAGGGAGGAAGAGAGAAGGTAGGGAGAAAGAAAAGGAAAAATACTACAAGATGTATTTAAATAATAGGCATATAAGACAGGAATGCAGTAATGAACTGTCACCTGAAATAAATTAATCATAACATGGCTAATTAGCACATGACAAAGTAGGATTTTTTTTTTTTGCTTATTGCTATTGCTTCTCTCTGTTGTTTTTGTTTTTGTTGTTGTTGTTTTTTACTTTTCCTATGTTTCTGTCAAAGTCTCTCTCTTTTCTCTATTAATTTCATCTCTTTACTTCATTCCAACTATCTGTCTTGCTCATACCTATTTCCCAGCATTTTCTCCTCATTCTGTTATACCATCAGTTTGGGAATAAATAGACAAAGGAAGTTACATTTGGCCATGGTTCAGACTATTATGTGTGAACCCTTCTGATTAATTTGTACCATATCTTAAAGCCACAAATGATGTTGATGTCTACTAGGAAAAAATAACTTTGCTCATCTTCAAGATATCTATTCATTTAAAAAAACCCACAATGCTGTTTTTTGAAGAAAACATATGAATTTGCCCTCTTTAACCTCTACCTCTAAAGGCAATGTCTTCAATTGTCTACTATATCATGAGCTTTATGAAGCCTGTGCTTGGTAAACTATATTGCAGACATCAGTTCTATCAAAATCTCTTGAATGTATTGTTATGGATTGAATCATGTACCCAAGAAAGATAGGTTGAAGCCCCAGTACCTCAGAATGTGACCTTTTTTGGAAATAGAGTTCTGACAGATGGGATTAGGAGAGTTAAAAATTGTCATACTTCAAACCTACCAAGTCTGTGCTAACGGGAAAAAACAGTATCTTCAACAAATGGTGTTGGGAGACCTGGATATCTATAATCAAAAGAATGAAAGAGGACCCCCTATCTCACCCCCTATACAAGAATCAACTCAAAATGGATCAAAGATCTAAATATAAAAGCCAGGACCATAAAACTACTAGAAGAAAATGTAGGGAAACATCTTCAAGACCTTGTAGTAGGTGGTGGTTTCTTGGACCTTACACCCAAAGCACGTGCAACAAAAGAAAAAATAGATAAATGGGACCTCCTCAAAATTAAACACTTTTGCACCTCACAGGACTTTGTCAGAAGGGTGAAAAGGCAGCTGACTCAATGGGAAAAAATATTTGGAAATACCATATCTGATAAGGGTTTAATATCCAGGATATATAAAGAGATGTTACAACTCAACAATAAAAAGACAACCCAATTAAAAAATGGGCAAAAGACTTGAATAGACATTTCTCCAAAGAAGAAATACAAATGGCAAAAAAACACATGAAGAACTGTTTAATGTCACTCATGATTAGTGAAATGCAAATCAAAACTACAATGAGATATCATTTTATACCTATCAGAATGGCCACTATTAAAAAGACAGAGAACTACAAGTGTTGGAGAGGATGTGGAGAGATAGGAACACTTCTTCACTGTTGGTGGGAATGCAGGATGGTACAACCACTATGGAGGACTGTTGGGCAGTTCCTAAAGAAGTTGAATATAGACTTGCCATGTGACCCTGCAATACCACTACTGGGTATATACCCAGAAGAACTGATAGCAGTGACACGAACAGACATCTGCACACCAATATTCAAAGCAATATTATTCACCATTGCCAAAAGTTGGAAACAACCCAGGTGTCCATCAACAGAAGAATGTATAAGCAAACTGTGGTCTATTCACATGATGGAATATTATGCAGCTGTAAGAAGAAATGAAGTCATAAAGCATATGGCAACATGGATGAACCTGGAGGACATTAGGTTGAGCAAAGCAAGCCAGACACAAAAGGACAAATACTATATGAATGCATTACTATGAACCAAATATATTGTGTAACATATTGTTTGATTCAAAAAAAATTTTATATATATTCAGTACATTTAATTGAGAAAAGTATATATTTATTTATCTATGTTTACTTTTTAATTTTTAAATGTTTATGTTTTCAATTATTAAATGTACAAAATAAAGTCAGGAGGAAAAAAAATTGTCATACTGGTGTAGGGTGGACCCTTAATGCAATATGACTGTACTCTTATAATGAGAGGAAATTTGGAGACAAAGACAGAGGGGAGCACCATGGATTGCAGCCAAGCCACTGCCAGAAGCTAAAAGAGACATGGAACGGATTCTTCCCTACAGGCTTCAAAGGAAGGATGAGCCTTCCAAAACCTTGTTTTTGGAAGTCAAGACTCAAGAACTGTGAGACAATAAATTTCTGTTGCTTTACACCACCAGTTTGTGGTCCTTTGTTATGGCAGACCTAGGAAACTGAGAATATCTGCCTTCCCCACCACATACACACACAAATAAAGACACAATCTATAGGAGACCCAAGTAGCATACAAAAATACCTTTTATCAGAAGACAGTCTGAAACCATAAATGTCTCAATAACTACAGAAATGCAAAGTGCGAATGACCAGAGAGTCTATTCTTTTCAGGATTTTTGCCGCCTCGTGCTTTGCCCTCAATTCATTGATGTGCTTGTGAAGGAAACCTTGGTGTGTTTATTGTTGTAGGTTTGGTCTTCACAGAGCTATTGCACCCATTTGGAAAGCATTTAATATTCTTTTCTCCATTATAATTTTGGACAATCCTAAAATAAACTGGATTACCAGGATAAGAGAAAGCAATTGAGCTTTGGGTTTTTTGTTTGTTTATGATACTGGGACTGGGGATTGAATTTGGGACCTTGCATGTGGGAGATCAGTGCTCATTCACTGAGCCACATCAGCTCCCCCTGAATTGACTCCCTCATCTGTTTGCTCATTTTTTGCTCATTGTCTGCTTGTTTGGTTGATTTTTTTTTTTTCTCATTGTTTGTTCGTTTATTTTTGCTTTTTTTTTTTGCTCATTATCAGTTTTTACTTGTTTTTGTTTTTTTTTTGTTTTTTTGTTTTTTTTTTTTTCCTCATTGTTTGTTTTCTTTAGGAGGCATCAGGAATTGAACTCAGAACCTCCCATGTAGGAGGTGGGCACTCAACTGCTTAAGCCACATTCACTCCCCAGCTTAGGTTATTTTTAAAGAATATTTGAAGAAACCCTATACTTGCTTCTTTCTTTTGTACAGGAATGAACAGGCTTCTATAAAGGCTGATTAGCCCATCTAAGGATATACATCATTGGACTGAGGTGCAAAGTATTCATTTTACTGCATTTCAGCTGAGTAGCTATAAAACTGTTGTTCTGTTCTTTTCTCTTTGCAAACTGTGAATCCCCAGAAGGGAGTGTGACTCTGTGGCAGGATCTGGATTGAAAGAAACAGGAAAACTAGAGCTATAAAAGTTCTGCTACAACATTCTTTAGCTCCTTTTATAAACTGTTCAGTTTTAGATTTCTAACCACAGTGAACACATTTGCTGCAGCCATGATCTAGTGTTGGTTGTAGCAAGGTAATTCTCTGGGGTGATTTCATAAATTCCCTTCTATGAAAAACATGGAGAAGCATGTAAATAAAAATGCTTTTCTTAGTACATTACTGGTCTCTAGTTTGAAACCAGAGGAGAAAATCAGCATCATTTGTAATCTAGTTTCTTTGACAAAGTAAAGCCATTTTTATTTTTAATTTTCAGATTGATTCAGCAGAGAGTCTTAGGTCAAGAACCAAAGATCTTAGTTCAAGCCTCAGCTGTGCTATTTATAGGCTCTGTTGCTTAGACAAAGTCAATTTACCTCTGAGTTCCAGTTTCCTCATTTATAAAGTTCTGATCAAACCACTGACTCTGCCTACCTCTGAAGATTAATATGTTAACCGATAAAATTATTTGTGTGAAAGGGTTTTGAGAAGGGACATGAAACTGGCATAACACAATCCCCAAATTTAAAATAATTATGTTCCCATATATTTTATTTGTTCAGTCAATTCCTTGAGCACCCACATACTTTATCAGTTAGAAATGTTTTTTTTTTTCACTACAAGTATCAATATCCAAATAACTGTTGCTCAAACATAGGGGTATTTACTATCCAATTAATGAAGTCTGGAGGCAGGTAACTACTCAGTGGATCCAATAAAATTCGCAGGCTCTTTCTATTCTGACTTATTTTTAGGGTAATGGCTTTTTTCTGGCTTTTTCACCCACATGCATGTTCTCACCTCCCCTCTCCAGTAGTTAAGTGGCTTTCTAGGCTCCAGATATCATCATGTGACTGTATAAGTCTAGGGAGAGGAGCAGTGGCGAGGGGAAGCTAGCAAGCTCTATTTTTGTACCTGACCATTTCATCTAGAAAGCGTCTTTCCCAGAAAGTCCTCCTGTTAAATTCACCTTCACATATCAGTGTCCAAACCTGGATTACATGGCCACCCCTGCAGTAAAGGAGAGCCGACATTACTATAAGCCTATAACTTTACTATACAAGCCTACAAGATGGGAAGGCTGTAAGGGGTAAAGGGGTAAAGGCTTTGGGGTAACAAACCAATAATTTCTGTCACAGTTTAACCACAGAAAGTTCAGTCTGTCCTTTTTGAGAACACAACCCTGGGTCCTACAGTTACTGCTGAATATATTCCTACATGATTATTTTAAAAACCACAAAAACAAAACAACTATATCAAGGGAAGCGGCTGTGGCTCAATCAGTAGGGCTCCCGTTTACCATATGGGAGGCCCCGGGTTTGGTTCCCGGGGCCTCCTGGTGAAGGCAAGCCCGCCTGCACGGCGTGGTTAGCTGACCCAGCAAGCACAAGCAGCAAGGTGGGGATAAATGAATAAATAAATAAAATCTTAAAAAAAAAAAAACTATATCAAGACGGCCTTATTTGTCCAGGTCTTTGCTAAAGTCCCGTTTGAGGTACCAAGGTTATAATTTTATAATTTGTTTTTTAGTTGTGTCCCCATCTTAATTATTGTTCCCAAAAAGTAAGTACCATTCCATGATGATTGCAGCATCAGGCTTATACAGCTAAGTAAACAATTCTTGCCAACAAAATCTTTGACTCTCTTATTAAGAACTGGTCAATAGTCAGCCTCTTTCTTCAGAATTATTTTATTGTAAAAGACTCATAGGCCTACATTTGCTAAACTAGTTAGAGCACAAAAGGTTACGTTATGAAATTATTTCCTGTACCCACTTGTCTGTACATATAAACTCAAAGGTGATTCATGACTCCCTATTCTATCTTCTCTGGAGAAAGATGATATGCATCAAGGTAAATTTCTATCCCTGCCCTTATTTCAAAGCAGGTGATAATGATTCTTCTCCCCTTCCTAAAATAAAATCATTCCTGTTTCATCAGCCATTCTATTCTGTATGATTATTAAACCACTGTCTTATTTTAATATTGCTAAAATTTAAGTTAGAATTAAGGAATACTCAATTCTGATCAGTCATTGCATACTAAGAGGCTCTTCTCATTTGCCCGTCAGAATTGGATAAGTAGCAGAATAACTATCCACATGTCCATGGATGTGGAGCTTGTTCATTGTCTCAGAAGCAGTTCTAAAAGTAGGACTGAAAAAGCTGGTATGGTAACCACAAGGAATAATAATTAGATCCTGCAACCCCCATAGATGCCTCTGGTGTACTTGATTAACCTTGAGAGGCTTTAGGAAATGTTTCTAGAATAGTAAAACAAAAACATATTGGCCAGATTCAACCTTGCATACTGAATCCAAGGGGCTCATTTTCTCCTAAGCCAGGTAGGAAACATTTGGAGAACATTTAGGAATGCTGCTTTCCATTTCTGTACAGTGACAATTTACTGCTTTACTCATAAAGGAAGTAGATCCAATTTCTCAGGGATGATAGAAAGCAGAGTCTCTATACATTTCATCAGGTTCTGTGAAAAGGAGCATTACATAATCCTGGTTCTGCTTATACAGAAACCATCTCCACATCTTCCTGGCATTGTTCTCTACCAAATTAATTGCTTGGTAGCAAGGACATGTCTATCTTCCTTACTCCCCTACCCCTAACACAGTTTCTGTCTCATAATGAGAGGTGAATGAATAACCATTCAATAAACAAGGAATTTATAATATTTAAATATATAATATTTATATAACATAATATATAAATATTTTATTGAATCAATATATAATGAGAGAAGCAGTTTGATCATGCAATGGGAAATGTTGGGTGGAACAAGTGGGGGGGGGGGGCAGCAAAAAAGGCCTCAAATTCCAAACAGCTCATGTGGAAGAAGAACTTTAGCATCCACATCTATAATGAAAGAGGATGCCAAAGAAAGGTGACCTACCTTCCAGGCTTGGATAGAGCCTGACAGCAAAAGGTGAAGGAAGATGACAGGTGCTTCCAGTGACATTAGAACTGGAAAGAGTTCCTGAGGCAAGAGAGTTTGTGTCTAAAATAAATGTGATGCTTGATGGGTTTGATAATCATTGGGAACCTTTGGGAAAACATTTCAAGTAGTTTGCTTTCCAAACCTTTTTCTTGGTAAAATAAAGAGTGGGAATGTGTTACCTAAAGCCCAAGCAACTTGCTTCCCTTGGCAGCAAAGTCTATCTCTATTCATAGAATGGGCATGTTCCTGAGCCTTGGCAATTTGTGTTTCTTTTATTCTCAGAACACATATCAGCCCAGCAAGTCTCGGTTCATGTGCTTGACATATTTCAATGTTATATTGCAAAGTAAAACATTCTTTCTCTCCATGTGCACTGAGTTTTCATATGGGAGTTCACACAAGGCAAACCTATCGGTCAAACCTAGCCACTGTGCCCACAGACTCTAGTCTTCATTTATATACTACTTATTTAGCAACAATGAGACGCGTAACAACCCTCCTGATAAAGAATTCACCACACAGACATAACTAAGAACAATACATAGTTTTGAAAATTTTCTCTCATGTACATTTCTAAGAGTAATCTATGGGAAATCCAGATGTAGTATTACTATTACCCTTTTTAGTTTGAAAATGCCAGCTTAATAAAAATACTACTACTCATATCATCTATACTTGACAAAATGAAAAATATTTCAAATGAAAACATACTTACCAAGTATATGGTGAAATGTCACTGCAAACTCATCACAATTTCCCAAATGAAATAACAAAAACAACAAATAAAACAAGAAACCAAAACTTTTTTCTCTAGTTTTGGATACAATCATCATTTGCTTTTAAACATGAAATTTAGAAGCCATTGTCTATGGCATGCACATTTTGGAAGAGTTTCCTTAATTGCACTAAGTAAATTCCTATGCATTGTTTCAGATGAGATATGTTATTTCTTTCTACCTCCAATTTTTGTCTAAATTGTTAAAATTTTGTCACATTCCAGTGTCCTAAAAAGTTACTTTATCATTAATAAATTTTACGTTTCTAAACATAAAGACTTTTCTTTTACCTGGACTTCAGGTTTTCCAAGTGTAAATTAGATATTTTAAATAAAGGATTCTTATGGACCTTTCCTGTTCTAAGAATCAATGGTTCACTTACATTCAAAGAAATAAAGGTATGAGATTATTCTGTGAAACTTCGTTGTTCTTACCCTGTACACCACCTTCACCTGATAGCTAGTCTCCTAAGATACCCACCTCTAACACCCACCATGAACCAAACTCCCTGGGACTTGCTTTTGACCAATATTATATGTAGAAGTGAAGTTGTGTGATGATAAGAAGCCAAGGCATCCACTTGGGTGTATTGAATTGCTTAGGCTGGAGGAAGCCAGCTGCCATGTAAGTAGTTTGACTCCACTGAGGCTGCCATGCTGAGGAGGCCCAATCTCGCCATGCTGAGAGGCTACACAGAGAGTGAGAAATGTCTTGCCAGCCCCCTCCTGTCCCAGCATGTCAGCTGAGGTAGCGGCCTTGTAAGTGAGGAAACCATTATGGGTATCCACCTCAGTGGGACCTTTAAGATGAGTCCTGCTGCAGCTACCATCTCACCCTGCCTAGTGAGAGATCACAATGCCTCCCATCTGAGCCCAACCAATTCAATGTGAGAGATAATAAATTGTTGTTTTAAGGTACTAAGATTTTTAGGTGGTTTGTTATATGGCGATAGATGAACAAAACACTAACTACATCCTTAAGCCGTGTTCTCCATTAAAGTCCTCATCTACATATTGATATGGTTTTCCTCTCATACATTGATTTTTCTTTTTTCTTTTTTTTTCATTAGTGATATGCCTCACATTTTAAAAGATACAAAAATGTACCCTATTAGGTAGCAAATATCCTGTTCAAAGAATCAAAATCTGCCTTTTAATCCCTATTTCATATTGCATTTACTTTCCTGGCACTTCAAGGAAGTCATTGCATCTTTTTTCTGAACCTCACTGTAGAATTTGTATTATTTTAATATTATTTTTTTCATTGAAACACGTAATAATGCCAAGAAACAATAAAACAAAATAGGAACTTAAAAAACTGTAGATTCCTCCAAGAAAGACAGTTTTCCATAACAAAATTTTAAGCTCTCTGCTCCATCCCAGAATTTTTTATTATCTACTTGATACCCATAAAACTCATATTTATATCAGCTATCCCGTCATTAAAAAGAAAACAATGATATGAAAAATGACCTTATGTTTATCTCAAATGTTAATGTCACATTTAATTACATAGATAAGAAATTGTATCTGATTCTATGCTCAATATTAAAAATTCTTATCTAACTATTGTGATAAGAAAAAAATAGCATGTTTTCCCAGTTAATGTATTGTGCACATTTAATTAAGACCAACTCTTCTAAGTCCTATCCTCCCTTATTTACTCCACAACCCTCAGGAGAGAGGGGGAAGGTCTGCAGTCTAAGAAAGACTTCCTAGAATGGCTTCCGTTTCCTGGGGAAATAATAAAAGCAACTAGATCCAAAAATATAAACTAATTTCTTTTGATGATGCAAGCGTGGGTTTGAATTTTTAGTGGGCATTATTGATCAGGTAAGGTGAAACGGTGGTGAAGCAGACTAGCCTGTCATATCTGTGATGGCTTGTAATAAATATCCAGACATAAGACCTGCCAGCCACACAGAAAGAGAAGGACTGAGGCTCCTTTTTGACATCATCTGTCTCAGCAGCACAGGATCTCCAATACCGCTGATGACTGCCATTTTTGAGACCTGAAAACAGTATATTCTCAACTCAGACTCTTCTAGCATATTGGGAGTCTCTCTAACTGCAGGGACAAGATCCTGTTGATTTTCTTTTCCATGCACATGCTCAGCCAGCTGTGGGGCAGCTTGTAGAGTGCCCTTCTCAGCCTCCCACTGTGGGTTGAGGAGTGAATGAGAGTAGCAATACGTTCACATGTTGGTTCAACCTGAAAGAGTATGGTCCTTGTCACCAGTCACCACCAAAAATATAGCCTAGAACTTTCTTACTAAGTAGCTGGATTACTGCCTTCCCATTCTCATCTCATAAGAGTCCAAGGAACTACCCCCTGCAGATGGAATCCAGCCCAGTTCCGAGCTTCTCTATTATGCCAGTGGGGAGAAATCCACTTCTCTCCAAATTGTCCCATCCTAGTAGGGAACTGCTCAGCACCATTGCAACTTAAGTAACAAGTTACAGAATGAAGGTTAGAGGGCTAAATTGTAACTGAAAAGAGAAATATGTGAAGGAAGAGATTTATGACTGAATTCACATATTTGATTAATTTTTGACATGTAGCAAAGAAAACAAAGCAAATAGTCCTTAACAATCAAAACTAAAACATAAAATTACATGCAACAATTTTTCCCAAGACATTTTTGGAAAGGAGAAGAGAGGAGTTTGCCTGAAATATATGTGTGGTGATACATCCATTTAAATATATTTGCTAGCATTTCTATTTTTAGTCTCTCAATTTAGAATAAAGCTATATATTTTCTCATTCTTTAATGACTATTAAATGAGTTTGTTCTCAAACACCAAGGATAATAATTTTAGAGTACAGAACAAAAGAGTTCCTGTCAGTTGCTCTCTGAATATTAATGTACTAAGCTTATTACTAGATTGCACGATTAAAACAACAGATTTTAATAACTACCCAAAGCATAAAAGTTATGTTCATATGTCAGATTTTATAAATTTATGTTTATTCAACTGAAAAGTATGTTTCTATACTTAGTTAGGTAGAGAAAAAAATAAAACAAAACTTCCTTCCAAATCAGCATAGTTAGTTGCAAAAGTACCTGAATCCAAATAGAAGAGATGGATTTTTATATTTTACAATAAAGATACATCATAAAATTTGAGTTGGACGGTGTTTCCCAAACTGCCGTGGGTATGCATAGTTTTACTTGAAAAATTCAAACAAATAGTTGCTTGAAAACTTTGAGAAAAATAAAATTTTTTTAGGTTCTCAGAGCTTTCTTTAATGTGCTAATGTGAATTGGGAATATCTAAAAGGAACATATAGTTTTCAGAATTTGCTAAATATTTTTGACTACAAAATATCTGTGCTTGTGTGTATTGAACTGTTTTTTTTTTTTTTAAACGGTAAGAGGTTTTGAACCCAGGACCTCATACTTGGGAAGCAGGCATTCAACTACTGAGCTACATCCACTCTCCATACTAAACATTTATTGACACATAAAAACATAACTTCACAGTTGGGTGAAAATATGGTGGAGAATATAATTTATGGAACCATGTATCATTTCACAAACACACACATATATATAAACAGAACTCCCCTAATATCAAAGTAACTACATATATTAAAGCAGTAGTTCTTAAATGTAACAATTCTTAAGAGTCACTGGAATATCTCTTTTAAAAACTTCAGATTTTGGGGCACCTTTAAGAAGAAATTCTGATTCAGCAAGTCTTGGGAGAGGCTCAAGAATATATATATATTGAGGTCAAGGGCTGGGGATTGAACCCTGTATCTCATATGTGGGAAACCAGCACTCAACCACTGAGCCACATCAGCTTCCCTGAGTTGGTTTTATTGTTTGTTTTGCTTGTTGTTTGTTTTTGTTTTTTTCAGGAGGCACGGGGAACCGAACCTGGGACCTTGATGTGGGAGGTGGGAGTACAACTGCTTGAGGCACATCCACTCCCAAGAATGTATATTTTTAATAAGCAATCTAGGTGATTCTAATACAGGTAACCCATGGACCTTACTAAGAGAACCATAGATCTAGCATTATATTTCTAGTAAATTTTTATACATGTGGACTGTGTCTATGTATGCATATAATAGCCCAGTAAAATTAAGTGAATGAAGATGAAAATTAACTGCTAAATTTAGAAAAAAGAAGCATTTTTCTCCTCGTTTTTCTCTCCCCTTCCTTTTACACTGTTGAGGAATACTAGAGATCTTATTGGCTGGTAGACCTTATTGACCATTGTGCCTCATTAAATATTGAGCACATCTAGGTTTGTCCTCTTAATGCATCTCAAGAAGCTTCTGTTGAAAAGAAGCAGGCCTAGGCATTCCTTATGGTACCCCCTAGTTGACCCATTCATCATGCATCCTATTCTATAGAATTGCACAGTCAGGGAGAGAAAAGGAAGTGAGAAGTAAAGGATCAACCCTTGTTGACTTTTGAGACTTCTTGGTTATGTTTAACTGCTCTACCCCCCTCCCAACTCCCCTCTGTACCCTAGATCTGCCCATTTTACGGATGTCCACTGAACATCAGAGAAATCGCCATCACGGTTGTGGAATTCAAGTATCCACAGCCTGTTCACCTACACTAGGTGTCTTAGTTTGCCACAGTACCAGAATGGGTTGGCTTTTATAATTTTATTTGTGGTAAAAAATTATAGTTCTGATGCTGTGAAATGTCCAAATCAAGGGATCAGCAGAGATGCTTTCTCACCAAAGTCAGCTACTGGTGATCCTAAGGTCCTCCCACATGATGAAGCAAGATGGCTGCTGATCTCTGCTGAAGTCCCTGCCTTCCCCTCCAGAATCTATCATCTCTTGGAGCTCAGCTGTGAGCAACCAGATGTAGGGCTTGTCTCTTTAGCCTTGAGCTGCATTGTGGGCCCAGCCTCTTGGGAGCTTTGTGCTTAAGCTTTGGCTGCTAGCAATCCCTGAGTCCTTTCTCACATGATAGGATCAAAAATGGCAGAGCTCTCTTTTCCTGTGTGTGTGTCTCTCTCTATGTCTTCATTTATATCAGACCCAGCAAGAGGATGGGGACTCAACCTGAGTCACACCTCACTAACATAGTCCAATCAAAAGCAGTCTAATCAAATGATCTAAAGTGAATTTAATACAATCAAAGGGTACTACACCCACAGGAATATAGTGGTTTAAGAACATAATCTTTTGGGATTCAAAAAAGAACTTCAAACTGATGCACCAGGTTAGTAGCATCTATCACTGAACAGCAACAGAGGAATGATGGTCCTCATCACATAAGGAATGGTTCATCTTCCTAGGTTGAAAGAGAAGAAAGTCCAAATGAATTCATTATATATCCAACGGCTATGAATATCATCAAAGACAAATGTACCTTGAGCCTTGGAATAAAGGATCAGCTTGGCTCAGAAACTGTGTCAGGATCTTAGTTAGGAGGTTGAGCCATTACAGAACATTTAAAATAAACAGTGTAGAAATATGAGGGGCTTTCTTAAGAGAAGGTGTAGGTCCTAAATAGCAGAGTAGAGGAGTGCAGAAGATAAAGGAGTACTGTCTAAATGAAATTTCTTTCAAAGATGGGTCTAGAAATGAGAGGATGTTTGTTTGCTTGCTTTATTTTGTTTATGTTTTGCTTTGCTGATGTTACTAAGGCAATGACAAAAACCAAAGAATTTTAATAGTGCAGAAAAATCAAAGATCACAAAAAGCAAATGTCAATTCCTCTCTCCCTAATGGGACCAAGATCCAAGAAATTAGTAAAAATAATCCTCTGAGAGCATCTAAAAAGACAATAACAATTAAATGCAATGTGTGATCCTAGACGGGATCTAACAAGGGAGGAGAAAAGGCTAACAATTACATTTTGGAATATATGAAAAAGTGGAATATTGACTAAGTTTTATATCAATGTTAAATTTCCTGAACTTGGTAAGTACACTTAAGGTAGTTACCTAAGTGAATATCCTTATTCTCAGGGAATGTGCATGGCAGTACCAAGTGTTCAAGGAGCATAATTTATACAACTCACACTCACATGTTCAGAAAATTAGTTGATAGGCAGGTAGATAGATAGATGGATAAACAGATAGATGTACTGATAGATGGATAAATAGAATGATAAGACAAATATGGCCAAATGTTAAAATTGGTGGATCTGGGTATATGTGAGGATAGGGTTATATTGGAGTTCTCTGTATGAGTTTGTATTATTTCTGTAACTGTCTTGTGAGTTTGAAAGTATTTCAAAATAAAAGAGTTGAAATTTAAAAAAGAATCCTCTGAATATTAAAGAACATGAGTCAGGAATGGATACTCACTAAAGGTGGCTGAAAGGTTGCCATGAATGGTTTTGTGTTGTGAATTGCACAATTTGAATAAGGGTACACAGAGGTGTTATTGGCAAAAATATGGAGAGATTTAAAAGAAGAAGTCAGTGAATATGTAATTCAGGTATTTTTCAGTGAATTTCAAGGAGACATTTTTTTATTCCACCTATTTAAAAGAGTATAATTCAGTGGAGACATAATATTTTTATGAGAAAACAGGGATGACCCAAGCTCTGGAGCAATATGCCAGGCAAATATTTGGAGCCTGCAGTCTAACTGGGAGGTAACACTCACAAAGTTGTGTCACACAGAAGCCCAGAAGATGAAGTATATGACCAGTATAGATATTGGACTGGCATGAAAGGATGCCTCCAGGGTAGAATTAGCCTATACAGAGAGGAGGCACATGCATTTTTGAAAATTCAACTCTTTTCTTTCAAGCACAAAAATCACTGAATCTATATTTCTTTCTAAATGTAATTATACAAGGCAAACTATGACAAAGTATGTAAATAGAACAAAGGTATACTCTCAAAATAAAAAAGGGAAGCAGAAACTGATCAGGAAAAGTGTTCGCTCTAGGAACAAGATCAATTTAAGAAAAAAGTTGGTTATTTTAAAATGTGATAGACTTGAAGGAAAAGGTTAGAGGAACACTGGAGAGAAATGTTTATGGGACACAAAATAGTAGACTCTGATACAGTTGCTGCAGAAAAAGAGGCGATGAAAAGCAATGGTTGTTTGATCACTGAAGGGGCAAAATTTAATCAAGGTCTGCAACATTCAAAAATTGTTGGCACCAACTGTTTCCCCGAGGAACACATAGCCAATGACATATTGATCCCCATCCTCATGAGTGCATTAGGGAGCATTAGGCTTTTGAAAGTTTCACAAAAGAACCTTATATGCAGGCATCTATTGACAGGGATTATCCAGTTTAGAACGGCATCAATCAAGGAGAAACCTCCACAGGCTTAGGGTATTCTAAAGCATAAGTCTGAGTCAGCAGCAACGAACAAAGCACAAAGAAAGCTTCAGGAATTTTCTTGGGTTTGGAAAAATGTAGATAGAAGAGCAGGATGTTGAGCCAGTAGAAAGGGAAGTAATCAGATCCTTTGCTTAGAGAGTTTCTGTTAAAATGCAGAGTACTCAGATTATGAAAGAGAGGAGATGGCGGCTCTATGGAGAACCATTGTGAGTGTTCTGGAACAAAAAGGTAAAAAGGGAAACTGAAAATAAAAGCTTTAAAATATAAATGGACACTGTTGGGGATTGAAATCATGTCACCATAAAGACATACTCAAGTTCTAACCCTCCAGTCCTGTGGATGTAAACCCATTTATAAATGGTAACTTTGAAATTGTTATCAGATAGGGTATGACCAATTTAAATGAGGGTGAGTATTAATCCAAAATGGCTGGAGTCCTTATAAGCAAAGGAAATTGGATGCGGAAACAGGAACCAGAAGAGGAGCCAGATCACCCTGTGATGAAGGAGTGCTAGCCAGCCATCACCAGAGCACAACGGACTCCAGGAAAAAGCAGGGCCTGGTGATACCTTGATGTTGGATTTCAAGCCCCCAGAACTAAGAGCTAATAAATTCTTGTTTTAGCCAGCCAGGGTGTAGTATTTGTCACAGCAGTCTTTGACTTAGTAAACTAAGACAGACATTAAGATTGCAAATAGACACACAAGAAAGGCTTGGGGATTAGGTCAGCCACCTTTGCAAAATTCTAAATATTGCAAGAAGTCAGGAGTGTTTCAGATGTCACTTTCTGAGAAAAGAGGCAGTTTTTTAGGTGTGGATTATATTAGTAGGATATAAAAGCATAGAATCCAAAATAACCCCTTAGTGGATGATTTCTTCTAAGTGACTTTTAAATCCCCAGGTTGTGAGTTTGGGATAATGGTTATGTATTTTTCCCTTACATAAAATCCAATCAGATGTTCCTTGTAGATGAACAACCTTCCACATAGTGATTCTAGGGCATGGTGCTCTTCCCACTTGTGTCCTCTTCCTCCTATAGAGCCTCAGAGTCTTCTCCATTCACCCAGCAGATAAGGAAAAATGGGAGAGTGGAGGATTACACAGGAGGATTATATAGCCCAAGCCTGAAAGGGATATGTCACCTCTGCCTGCATTTTGCTATCCAAACCATTCATCACATCACCTATGTCAGATGCTGAGAAACTGGGAAATGTAATTCTTGGCTGAGCATCTTTTTTTCTCAGCAGCAACTCTTCACCATTGAAAGGGAACACGAAATTTTGATGTACAAATAGTTGCCCCTCTTACAACTGACATGGACAGGATTTTTGGGTTGGCTAGGCTGAAACCAAGAAGATTTTTCTATTTGCTCTTTTCTCTAGCTGCCCTTCTCTCCAGGCACACTAATAATCTCTGGGTCTATGTCTGGAAATAACAACAGTGGAAGTCTAAATTGCAATCCCTATGGGCTTCTGGAAACTTCTTTTTGCTTGGGAAATATTATATTTTATTATTACCCACCTTATGGATACCATTTTTTCCTAGAAACTTACTTTTGTTTTCTCAGTTTTGGAATTCTGGAAAAGTAGGACACATCTACTCTAGAAAGTTATGGATGGAATAGCCCAGTGCTGAAGATTCTGAACATGCTGTTTCCCATCCAAAGGAAACAGCTAAGGACACTTTTTAAATGAGGCCACTCTGGTTTTCTTTGATGAAGAAATTAGTCAAGGAGCTTTGATGACTTTAACTTTTCTAGGGAAACAGTGGGAGGGATTATATTTTGGACTCATTCACTTTGGGATTTATTATAAGGTTTTCTTATGATAATCCATAGCAGAGAAAAATTAATTAAAGAGATAAACTTGGGGACTTTATGGGGCTTTAAATTATCAGTAGCAACATGAAATTAACCTAATAATGGGAGGGGATTAAATACATATTATAGTGTGCACCTAGGGTTAATAGGGATATGCATATTATGTAATAGTACCTGGCAAACATTACTGAGCAATATAGGTGAGCATAATTTGAAATAGGAAAGAACATGAAAGGACTGTGGAGCTAGTGGTAACTTTGTTGGCCTGTTATTGAGTTTGGACTCAGGGTAAACGTAGTATCTTGCCTTTACCTGCTCTAGTTGTGTTAGGAGGTCTGAAGAAACAGAAATGTCTATCTCACAAGTCCCAGGAACATGCACTGAAGTAGTGGCAAGGATCAAGTACAAAAAGATGTAAGTTGGACTTCAGTGACACTGTGTTTATCCCTTCCCCAGGAAGAGAAACACTTCTTTGTTTGTTCCCTTCATTGGGTTAAGTAAAGAAAATTAAAAAAAAAATTTTTTTAAGGAAGAAAAATGTGATTTCTAGGGGAATAAGATTTCTTCTTACTTTCCTCTTCTCCAAATCATTATACCTCTAAAATGTTTTCACCTAAATTGGTCAGACTCTAGGATGATACTAATAAATCAGATTCCTAGATAGTTTCCAACATGGTTAAATGTTAAGTTTAAGTGGGCTTTCTTTTCTATCTTCCTTCCACAGGAACTGAAGTGATAATGACCAGGCCTCCCCATCACCTTCCACTCATGAAAGAAATTTCTCTCTTGTCCTCTCTCTCCTCACTCCCCCATTTCCTCACTTACCCACCTGACAATTTGGTACTGAGCTCTTTCCCTAGACCATAAAGGTGTGGGGTAAATGTACTAGGTCTGCTCTTTTCCAATATTGGTGCAAGCCAAATTTCTCTTGTGACTTTTCCTTTTTTTTTTTTTTTTTCTGCTCTATGGAATATGTGCATATGACCTTTTTTTTTTAAGGGTACCAGGCTAATCTAGCTTAGATTCAGTAGTGTGAACCTAGCACTTTGGGGTTTGAATCCAAAGTCAAAACTAATACTAGAGATACAGCAATAACTTTTACTAACTACAGAAGTTAGGCCAGACTTCTCAGGTTACACAAGACTGCCCTTAATTTAGACAACGGCAGCAAGTTTGGGAATTTCCAGGACCACCCTCTCTTCTGACCAACTAACTACAAATACAGAGGTTCCCCTACTCCCTTGGGTTCAATAAATTGCTGGAACAACTCACAGAAGTCAGGAAAGCACTATGCTTAAGATTACAGATTTATTATAGCAAAAAGGATTCAAATAAGAACTAGCCAAAAGAAGAGATACATAAGGTGATATCTGGGAGATTCTCAAACATGAAGCTTCCACTGCCTTTTTCTGATGGAGTCAGGTTATGTCAGCCAAAATATAGGACAGTCCTCAAAGAGTATTGCCAACCAGGGAAGCTCACCAGAGCTTCGATGTCCTGAATGAGTTTTTATTGGTTTTCATTACATGGACGTGATTGAGTGAATCATTTGCCATGTATTTGAACTCAATCTCCATTCCCCATTTCCTCCCCTCCCCAGAAGTTGGGCTGATATCACATGGCTTAAAGGTCCAACCCTCTAATCACATGGTTTGTCTTTCTGGCACTGTAAGATGACTGGTGTGGCCACCTGCAGGGAGTCAGCTCTTTAACATTATTAACTGATTTGGGGAGGGGTGGGGGCGGGGGGGACAGGAATAACAGAGACACTTAGAAACAGACCATCACTTAGGAAATTCCAGTTAGAGAGGCCAAATTCCTTACTATATAGATACCAACTTGCTTTATTTTTCAGAGGAGGGTCCCAGTGTTCCTTGGGTTACTGCTCATAGGAGTATATGAATATAAACATAACCATGAATGCTCTAGGGTACTAATGAAAAATTGCACAAGGCAGCCTCTAGGTTGAAAATTTTTTCTTACCAGCTGTGAGTCCCAATCTGCTCTCTACTTAGGGAATAAATGTATTGTCAAAGACATACTCCTGACATGGATTAACATCAGAGAAACCACTGGTTGTAAATGTTTGGAAATGGATAGAGGTGATGGTAGTACATTATTGTGAGTGTAATTAACAGCAGTGGATTGTTTGTGTGATTATGGTTGAAAAGGGAGGTTTAGGGTTCATGCATGTCACTAGAAGGAAAGCTAGAGGATAAAACATGGGACTGTATAACAAAATGAACCCTGTTGTGGAAGGTGGATGTGGTTAAAAGTACAAATATAAGAATGTCCTTCCAGGAACTAAAACAAATGTGTGCCACTACTACAAGATATTAATAACAGTGTAGCATTTGGGAAAAAATAGAACTAATGCAAACTATGGACAGCAGTTACTATTACTATTTTAATATTCTTTCATCAATTGTAACAAAGGTATCACACAATGCTAAGCGTCAATAATAGGAGGATTATATGGGTTTGGAGTTTGTTTTTTTGATCAATGAAAATGTTCTAAAATTGATTGTGGTGATGAATGCACAACCCTGTGATTATACTGAGAGCCACTGATTGTACGCTTTGGATGGATTGCAGGGTATGTGTCTAAACTGCTTTAAAAAAAAAAAAAAAAGAATTCCTGATTCCAACTAATTATCAGAGAAATGCCAATATACATACAGTCCTTTTCAAGTGTTAAGTCATATAGAGCCAGAGAATAAAAGGTCCATAAAACTACCACCAGATACCTTATCAATTGCTCTGCTGTTATTGTAGCTGGCAGTCATGTGACCCTCTGAAGAAACATTCTGAGCTAATAGTGTCCCCAGCTGCCTGGCACTGGTGATGCTATAAAAAAATAATGCAAAAGGCATTGCCTTACTTCAGTATAAACCTGGAGGATACGGGAGCAAACTTTACAATTGAGGAAGGGGTGGGAGAAAGGAGGGAGAAGAAGCAAAGACAGGCTTCTTCCTTTTATATTAAGCAGTTACGTTTACTAGTGTATTTTAGAAATTAAAGCAATGCATCTCTTAATTTTTGACAAACTCTATCACAGCCGTATCTGAAATTGGTGTTAACTCTATAAAATCCAACTTCTGTTTTTTCAGCCCTTTTAGCTGGGAAATAAATATAAAATGTTTATGAATACCTTAATCTGGGCTCCACCATTCAGATAAATTTTGTAACCAATATTAGTTTACTTCTTCAGTAATAAAAAGATGAAATATGCTACCCTTATTTACAGAATTATGAGTTAGGAAATATAAAGAAATATAAAATATAGACTTGCTCTCTAAAAGTTAGCAATTATTGGGGAGCAGATATAGCTCAGTGGTTAAGCGCCTACTTCCCATGTACAAGGTCCTGGGTTCAATCCCCAGTACCTCCAAAAATAAAAAAGTTAGCAATTAGTATATCAAACATTGCAACATAATTCAAGTTGCAAACCTGTATGTTACTCAAGTTTCCTAACTCTTCCAAGCACAAAATATGCCAAAAAATTGCTAGGCAAAAGTAATGGAAAGGCAATTGCTAAGTTTTTAATATTTGCATTTATTCATTTTCATTATGAAAGGAAATGGGGTTTTTGGACTAGAGATCAAAGTTATAATTTAAGCAATAACCACACAAGTTCCCCATACCCCACAAAAGACACTATGAAAACCTGATTTATCCTGCATGAACAGGGGTCTGTTTTACAGGACAAATATCCCAAAATCTGGGAATTTATATTGGTTATTAAGGCCACATGTTGCCCTTCTCCTCCAGAGAGAGAGAGAAAGCGCAAAACTTTTTTTTTTTTTTTGCTTGTCTTTTTATTTTTTTCACATTTCTCAATTAAATGTAATGGATACATATAAAAAAATTGTTTTGAATCAAACAATATATTACACAATATGTTTGGTTCATAGTAACGCATTCATACAGTATTTGTCCTTTTGTGTCTGGCTTGCTTCACTCAACATAATGTCCTCCATGTTGCCATATGCTTTATCGCTTCATTTCTTCTTACAGCTACATAATATTCCATCGTGTGAATAGACCACAGTTTGTTTATCCATTCATCTGTTGATGGACACCTGGGTTGTTTCCAACTTTTGGCAATGGTGAATAATGTTGCTATGAACATTGGTGTGCAGATGTCTGTTCGTGTCACTGCTCTCAGTTCTTCTGGGTATATATCCAGTAGTGGTATTGCAGGGTCATGTGGCAAGTCTGTATTCAACTTCTTTAGGAACTGCCCAACAGTCCTCCATAGTGGTTGTACCATCCTGCATTCCCACCAACAGTGAAGAAGTGTTCCTATCTCTCCACATCCTCTCCAACACTTGTAGTTCTCTGTCTTTTTAATAGTGGCCATTCTGATAGGTATAAAATGATATCTCATTGTAGTTTTGATTTGCATTTCACTAATCATGAGTGACATTAAACAGTTCTTCATGTGTTTTTTTTGCCATTTGTATTTCTTCTTTGGAGAAATGTCTATTCAAGTCTTTTGCCCATTTTTTAATTGGGTTGTCTTTTTATTGTTGAGTTGTAACATCTCTTTATATATCCTGGATATTAAACCCTTATCAGATATGGTATTTCCAAATATTTTTTCCCATTGAGTCAGCTGCCTTTTCACCCTTCTGACAAAGTCCTGTGAGGTGCAAAACTGTTTAATTTTGAGGAGGTCCCATTTATCTATTTTTTCTTTTGTTGCACGTGCTTTGGGTGTAAGGTCCAAGAAACCACCACCTACTACAAGGTCTTGAAGATGTTTCCCTACATTTTCTTCTAGTAGTTTTATGGTCCTGGCTTTTATATTTAGATCTTTGATCCATTTTGAGTTGATTCTTGTATAGGGGGTGAGATAGGGGTCCTCTTTCATTCTTTTGGTTATAGATATCCAGTTCCCCCAACACCATTTGTTGAAGAGACTTTTTTTCCCATTAGCGTGGGCTTGGTAGGTTTGTCAAAAACCAGTTGACTGTATAGGTGAGGGTTTATTTCTGGATTCTCAATTCTATTCCACTGATCAATATGTCTATCTTTATGCCAGTACCATGCTGTTTTGACCACTGAAGGTTTGTAATATGTTTCAAGGTCAGGCAGTGAAATTCCTCCCACATTTCTCTTCTTTTTTAGATTACTTTTGGCTATTCGGGTGCACTTACCCTTCCAGATGAATTTGGTAATTGCCTTCTCTAATTCTGTAAAGTAAGCTATTGGGATTTTGGTTGATATTGCATTGAATCTATAAATCAGTTTGGTCAAGATTGACATCTTCATGATATTTATTCTTCCAATCCATGAACATTTGTTCAGGTCTTTTTTAATTTCTTTTAGCATTAATTTCTTAATCGTTTTCTGCATATAGGTCCTGTACTTCTTTGGTTAAATTAACTCCTAGGTATTTGAGTCTTTTTGTTGCTATTGAAAATGGAATTTTCCTCCTGATTTCCTCCTCAGATTGTTCAGTACTAGTGTACAAAAACATTACTGATTTTTGCGTGTTGATCTTGTATCCTGCCACTTTGCTGAACTCATTTATTAGTTCAAGTAGCTTTCTTGCGGATACTTCAGGATTTTCTAAATACAGGATCATGTCATCCGCAAACAGTGAGAGTTTTACTTCCTCTTTTCCTATTTGGACGCCTTTAATTTTTTTGTCTTGTCTAATTGCCCTAGCTAGAACTTCTAGTACAATGTTGAATAACAATGGTGACAGTGGGCATCCTTGTCTTGTTCCTGATCTTAGGGGGAAAGCTTTCAAACTTTCCCCATTGAGTATGATGTTGGCTATGGGTTTTTCATATATGCCTTTTATCATATTCAGGAATTTTCTTTTTATTCCTATCTTTTGAAGTGTTTTTATCAAAAAAGCATGTTGGATTTTGTCGAATGCCTTTTCTGCATCAATTGAGATGATCATATGTTTTTTTCCTTCAGTTTGTTAATGTGGTGTATTACATTGATTGATTTTCTTATGCTGAACCAGCCTTGCATACCAGGAATAAACCCCACTTGGTCGTGATGTATAAGTCTTTTGATATGCTGTTGGATTCGATCTGCAAGTATTTTGTTGAGATTTTTTGCATCTATGTTCATTAGAGAGATTGGTCTGTAATTTTCTTTTCTTGTGGAATCTTTATCTGGCTTTGGTATTAGGGTGATGTTGGCTTCATAAAATGTGTTGGGTAATTTTCCCTCCTCTTCAATTTTTTGGAAGAGTTTAAACAGGATTGGTGTTAATTCTTTTAGAAATGTTTCGTAGAATTTACCTGTGAAGCCATCTGGTCCTGGACTTTTCTTTGCTGGGAGATTTTTGATGATGGATTCAATCTCCTTAATTGTGATAGGTTTGTTAAGTTCTTATATTTCTTGTTGTGTCAGTGTAGGTTGGTTATGAGTTTCTAGAAATTTGTCTATTTCATCTAGGTTGTCTAGTTTGTTGGCATATAGTTTCTCATAATATCCTCTTATGATTCTTTTTATTTCTGTGAGGTCATTTGTAATTTCCCCCCTTCCATTTCCAATTGTATTTATTTGGACCTTCTCTCTTTTTTTCTTTGTTAGTCTAGTGAGGGTTTTGTCAATTTTATTGATCTTCTTAAAGAACCAACTTTTGGTTTTCTTGATTTTCTCTATTGTTTTTCTGTTCTCATTTTCATTTATTTCTACTCTAATCTTTATTATTTCTTTCCTTCTATTTGCTTTGGGATTGCTTTGCTGTTCTTTTCCTAGTTTCTCAAGTTGTTCAGATAAATCTTTGAGTTTAGCTCTTTCTTGTTTTTTAATATAGGCATTTAGGGCTATAAATTTTCTTCTCAAGACTGCCTTTGCTGTATCCCATAAGTTTTGAAACGTTGTGTTCTCGTTTTCATTTGTCTCAATATATTTACTGATTTCACTTGCAATTTCTTCTTTGTCCCACCGATTATTTAGCAGTGTATTGTTCAGTCTCCACACATTTGCGGATTTACTTTTTTCCGGTCTGTTTATTGATTTCTAGTTTCATTCCGTTATGATCTGAGAGGGTGCTTTGTATAATCTCAATCTTTTTATATTTATTGAGAGCTGTATTGTGATCTAACATGTGGTCTATCCTGGAGAAAGACCCATAGGCACTTGAGAAGAATGTATAACCTGCTGAGTTTGGATATAGTATTCTGTATATGTCTGTTAGTTCTAACTTGTTTATCATATTGTTCAAGTTTTCTGTTTCCTTGTTGATCTTCTGTCTAGTTGTTCTATCTAATGATGTGAGAGGGGTGTTGAAGTCTCCAATTATTACTGTAGAAATGTCTATTTCTCCCTTCAGTTTTGCCAGAGTTTGTCTCATATATTTTGGGGCACCCTGGTTAGGTGCATAGATATTTATTACTGTTATATCTTTCTGGAGGATCATCCCTTTATTAATATATAATGGCCTTCCGCATCTCTTATCACTTTTTTGCATTTGAAGTCTGTTTTGTCTGATATTAGTATAGTTACCCCTGCTCTTTTCTGTTTACCATTTGCATGGAGTATCTTTTTCCAACCTTTTACTTTCAGCCAGTTTGCATCCTTGGGACAGAGTGAATTTCTTGTAAGCAGCATATGGATAGCTCATGTTTTTTATCCATTCTGTCAGCCTGTATCTTTTGATTGGGGAATTTAATCCATTCACATTCAATGATATTACTGAAAATGCACTATTTATTTCCTCCATTGGATTCTTTGGTTTTCATATGTCATCTTATTTTTGTTTCTCTTTTTACTCTGTGGTTACTCTTTCTGCTTTTCTTTCTTCTATACTCTCCTCCAAGCCTCTCTCTCCTGTCTTTTTCTTTCAGATTCTAAGGTTTCCTTTAATATTTCCTGCAAAGGTGGATTCTTTTTTGCAAACTCTCTTAGTTTCTGTTTGTTTGTGAATACTTTATATTCACCTTAATATTTGAAGGACAGTTTTGCTGGATAAAGAATTCTCGGCTGGCAATTTTTCTCTTTCAGTTTCCTAATTGTATCATACCACTGTCTTCTCGCCTCCATGGTTTCTGAAGTGAAATCTGCACTAAGTCTTACTGGATGTCCTTTGTACATGATCGTTTGCTTCTCTCTTGCTGCTCTGAGAATTTTCTCTTTATCTTTTACATTTGACATTCTGAATAATATGTGTCTTGGCGTAGGTCTATTTGGATTTATTCTCACTGGGGTATGGTGTGCTTCTTGGGCATGCAAGTTCATTTCTTTTGTGAGTGTTGGGAAATTTTCAGCTATTATTTCCTGAAATACTCTTTCTGCCCCTTTTCCTTTCTCTTCCCCTTCTGGAACTCCCATGACACGTATGTTGTTGCATTTTGTGTTGTCATTCAACTCTCTGAGCCCCTGCTCAATTTTTTCCATTCTTTTCTCTCTCTGTTCTTTCTCTCTTCAATTTTAGCTACTCTGTCTTCAGTATCACTTATTCTTTCTTCTATCATTCGAGTCTGCTGTTGTATGCCTCAAATGTATTTTTGACTTTACCTATTGTGTCTTTCATTCCCATGAACTCCGTTACTTTTCTATTCAGGATCTCAAATTCTTCTTTGCGTTCGCTCAATGACTTCTTGATGTCATTTATCTCTTTAACTATATTCTCTTTCATCTCATTAATTTGATTTTGGAAATTTGTGCTCATCTCACTGATTAGTTTTCTCAAATTCTGCATCGCTTCTGGGACTTTGCTGTATTCCTTTTCTTGGGACATGTCTTTTATTTTCTTAGTATGGCTCGTAATCTTTTCCTGGTGCTTAGGCATCTGGTTAGTTTGTATTTTACTTAGATGCTCTATCTCTTTCTCTTTTATGGGGTTTTAGTGGCAGGAGGCTGTGAGTTACCACATCTCTTTGATTTTTGGCTCAACCTTGATTGTTAGGATTGTTCTGCTGGTTGCTCAAAACTGGGCACTGGACCCAGTAATTGGTTGTAGAGTCGTTTCCTAGGGCCTTGGGCAGGGAGGCTATAGAGGCCAGGAGAAGCCTCTCTTACTTTTTAATTTTCTTATGTGCACTTCCTTGGTCTGCCAGGAGATGGCACTTGTTGGCAGCTCTCAATTCAATCCCTGGTTGGAGCATATTTGTTGTGACACAATGTGATAGAGCTTCCTGTCTGTGGGCTAAGTGCCTTGTGATTCAAACTTTCTGAGACTGTTCTCCAGACTCCTCTCGTAGTGCCCCCCTTTTCCAGGTAGGAAATATTTCCACTCCCTTCTGAATCCTCAACTTCAGTCCCTGTTAGTAGAGGAGGAGATTGGGAGGTTTGTATATCTTTAGCCCCTTGCAGGCTCAAAGGCAAACAATGGCACAGCCCCACCCAGCCTGGAAGGGCTCTTGGGACCGGGCAGACCAAACCTGGGGGTCCAAAGCAGGATCAGCCCCAGGCTCTCTCTCCCCTCTCCTGTGGTGTCCTCAACAATTAGTCCAGGCTAGAAGAGAGGGAGGTTGGGAGGGTCATATTTCTCCAGTCCTTTCTAGGCTCCCAGGGCAAACCGCAGTGTGGAAGGGTCCGTGGGGCTCCGCAGCCCAAATTTCAGGTCAGAACCTGAGTCAGCCTAAGATTGTGTCCCTCTCTCTCCCCTTTCCGGGAGTGGCAGATCCCTGGAGCCCCCTTTGTCTGTGGTCGCAGGCCCAGAGGCCCGAGAATTCTGAAGAGTTTGTGGGAGGGTGCCAGCAGCAGCAGAAGCTGCTACTTGCAACTCAAGGTTCTGTTGTCGTGATTTCCCTCTTCTGTCCCTCTCTCCTCTGGGTGGTGTGCAGCCTTCACCTGCTGTCCTAAACCCTAGAAGCTCCTCTAGCTATTTTTCTGGAGAAGAGATTCCTGTGTCTTACTAGTCTGCCATCTTCCCGGAAGTACCCCCTTCCTTTCTGGTTTTAGCTCTTAGGCAATAAAATATTTCTACAATTTTTTTTTATACAATAAAGACCCAGAACTGACACATGGACTATGAAGCTCTGTGTAGTTTGTTGCCTACATAATTCACCAGCCTATTTTCACACCTCTTTCCTCCTGGTTCTCATCACTCCAGCCATGCTAGGCATTGCTCATTTCCTTGAACAGGGTATGCTCCTTCCTGCCTCAGAGCCTTTGGCTGTGAGTTAACTTATACTTGAAGTGCTCCTCCCTGCTCCCTACTTAACCAGTTCAGTCTTGAGGTCTCGGTTTAAATATAATCTTCTCAGGAAAATCTTCTGATATTAGGTTAAGGCCTCTCCTTTCTTCCACCTTCCTTAGCCCCTTACAGTCCTATTAAATTTAATCACACAATTAACTATTCTGTTTCTTCTACTGTAATCTAAGAGTGAATCCATATCTATTTGTGCATCAGTTTTTTTCCAGTTCCTGCCACATAAGTAGCCTTCAATAAATATGTGTTGACAGACTTGCTGGCAGCTCAATGTTTCACAAGCATATATAATAATGAAAATATCTCCATAGTTTAGTAATGTGTGAAAGGCTGTAGTTCAGACCCTTTATCATGAATTAAATACTTCAACTCAAATTTCTTTCTATGCAATTTCATGCAAGCAACAAGAGTAATTTGAGGATTGTGAACCCTTGGAACCCTGCAGCAAGTTTGTTTCACAATATTATCTTCACTTAAAAAGAATTTAACTCTCCCATTCCAAGTGTTTGAGTACCATGTGCAAGCTGCATTAAAAAATCTTCCATTATTCAAAGACACACTGTGGGGCTGTAGATCAAATTTACCTTATCTATATTATTATTTCTCTAACTTTCGCTTGATCTGTTGTAGCCCAATTTAATACCTTACAAATCGGTGATCCAGTTTGTATAATTTTCATACTGAATTAAAATAAAATCATGTTTCAAGAGAGTCTAAGGGGTGACTGAAATAAAATTGGCTAAACTGGCAAGCATCAATGGTACAGGAATGCTTCTTCCTACTGTGGGGAATAGGTCCTGTGAAAGCATGAATTCCTCAGTGGCTGACTTTCTTTGCAAAGCACTGACATCACAGCTCTTTCCATTTGTGTAATTACAGAAAGGAAAAGGCATAACTATATGTTAACATGTTTTAATTCCTTTAATCCAGGAATGGCAAATTCATCTTCAGTTGTGCACTTGCCTGGAATGCTGTATTGAGAAAGATTCTGAGAAGCTCCGTGACATAGAAAAAAGAAATGCTACTATTTGTAAATATATGAGAATACATACATATACGCACCTGTATGTATACATACATACTAGGAACGATTTATCAACTAGGAACTATTATTTTATGAAGAAACTAAGCCATGAAGAAATTAAGTTACTTGTCCAAATATACAATTTATGTTTATAAAAAAGGAAATTTTTATCCCAAATAAGATTACTACTACTACTATCATTATTTTTACTATCATCACCCCTACTACCTGCAGCTCTCAAATTCTGTGTCATTTGCATAACAATCATTTGAACCCATGGTGCTTAAACAGCAATCAGTACTCTGCCTTGGGCTAAACTGGTTGCTATCAATTAGGAAAATCTTCTCTCATCTTGTGGGGGAGGGTGTTTGTAAATACAGCTGCAGCTGTGCTGGTCTTTCAACATTAAACAGTGCCCTCCTCTTTGATCTGTTTGTAGGCAAAGGGAGCAATAGTCTCCATTAAGACATGAGAAATAAAAAGTCACTGGATTAGGGTGGGGATGAAAGAGTTATTCTTTCAAGATTTTGTTTAACATTTATAATATAGCAAAGGTTGGGCTAGTTGTTTTTAAGTGTTGCTATTACTGAATAGCGTACTGAATAAGTGCTATTAGTATTTTTAAAAATGGGGGGACATGGATGAACCTGGAGGACATTATGTTGAGTGAAGCAAGCCAGACACAAAAGGACAAATACTGTATGAATGCATTACTGTGAACCAAATATATTGTGTAATATATTGTTTGATTCAAAAACAAACAAACAAACAAAAATTTACATGTATCCATTACATTTAATTGAGAAATGTATATATTTATTCATCTGTGTTTACTTTTTAGTTTTTAATTGTTTATGTTTTCAATTATTAAATGTACAAAATAAAGCTAAAAAAAAAAAAAAATGGGAGGAAACACATGTTCAGAGAGTAGAGGTGACTTCCAAGATCATATATCTAGTAAGTGGCGTGGAAAGGATAAAGGTAGAGATCCCCATGTTCTAAATTGCTTGCTTTTTTTTTTTTTTTTCATTACAGAGCAGCTGCCTATGGCAGTGAAGTTGATGTCTGAATACACAAGGGCACTGGATATTTTGAATTAGGAGAATATACTTACCAAAAAAAATTTTAAATCAAAACAACTAATATCTCTATAAAATCTTTTCTAAAGAGTACATTTTAATCTCTTAATATTGCTCAACATGAATGTAAAATAGAGAGCCCTTTAATTCCTTTTCAGTCATTAAACACATACTAATCATGAGTCTTGTATGTGACATACACCCTGCAGGGTTCTAGAGATTAATTCGTTTCATGGAGTTCATAGGCTATGAATTAATCAAGTCATTTATTCAGAGATTTTTTTTTTTTGGTACTCCTACTATGTGTCAAACAGTGTGGAGATAGAATGGTGAAAATATAAACATGATTCTTGTCCTTCAATTATATTCCATATAGTAGAGAAGACAAATTGTAAAAGTAGTTAACAGACTGTAACTACAATAAAATTACTTCACATGGGGATGTTTTTAAAGGATACAAACAGGACATTGAAAATGAGATTATTCTTTAAGAGTGTGATCAGGGCTGACTTCTGTGAAGAGACAATACTTATGTTAAACACGGATAAATAGAAAGTGCTAACCAAAAAAGAGCACTCCAGGAAGAGGGAGCATTTGTTGAGTCCCTTATGGTGAGGCAGGTTAGTATAAGGAAAGAGGGAAGACTGAGTCATAGCTGGGACATAGCAGGGAACATGGCCATGAGAACGCCCCCCCCCCCCCAGGAAACCCCCTGGAGGAAGGCCTCTACTAAGAACTAAGCCAGAAAGACCCCGCTGAGACCCTTGCCCCAAGGTCCCATTTGGAACTCTTTCCCAGCTCAAGAGGAAGCCCTGGATAACTACAAACAGGCCTCCCCATTGGTCCCAGATAACTCCAAACAAAAGACCTCTTCATTGGTCCCCTGAGAGCTAACAAGTGGGGAATGTAAGGCAACCAATCAGAACAGCAAGCAGCTGGGGCCCCTCCCCAACATTAGGAAAGGGGAGGAGGAAAGGCCTTAAAAAGGCCTAACTCAGGGGCCCACTCCCGTGTCTCACCCTGTAGCACGCCTGCACCCGTGTCTGGGGTTGTGTACTATCTCTTTTCTTGTTTCTTAATAAACTCTTTACTCCCTTGCCTACCCTATGGCATGGCCTTAATTTCCTTTATGTGACATAGCCAAGAACCTAGCAGCCCAGAACCTAGAGCATTCTGCTAACAATGGTAAAAGAGAAGGGATGGCTCAAAATTTAGCTGTGGTTTCCAAAGAGCTGTCAATGGCAAAATGTTCACCAGTAAGAAGCAAAAGGAGAAAAAATAAGGTAGCTTAGAGTGTTTTCATAAAACTCATCCTAAAATAAAGATGTGTGTGTAAGGTGGGCAGATTAAATGTTTATATATAGTTCATGGTGATCAGTTACGAAAGATAAGACTGGTGGGATATTTTTAGCTTTTCCTTCTTATCCTCATGGTTTGATTCTTCACACTCTTAAGCAGACTGTACATTTCTCAGCTCTGTGTTGTTATCGCTTGATGAAGCCTGGTCATAAGAATAGGGAGAAGGGAAAGGAGAAAGTATAGAATTATAGAAGGAAAAGAGATCCTGACTTTGTTGTCTGTCTTCATATAATCAGACCAAAATTTCATATTGACCAGGAAGAGTAAGAATGAGGGGTGAAAATCCAGCCTGCCATTCATCAGTAAGTAACAAAATGCCAATGGCCAAGTCACAAACTTAACTTGGATGAGGGTTACATTTTCTGTAATTTACTTTAATATACTTTGATTTAAACAGTGCGATATATTTGCATATGTTAACATATTTTTTTTTCTAAGGTAGGGTTGGGGATTGACTCATGTTGCCCACAAAAGGCATGTTCAAGTCCTAACCCCAGTTACTATGGGTGTGAACCCGTTTATAAATAGGACTTTAAAGATGCTATGATTAGTGAAGGTGTAGTCAAACTGAATGAAAGTGGGCCCTAATCCAATATGGCTGAAGTTCTTATAAGCAAAGGAAACTGGATACAGAAGTAGAAGTCAGAAGTAAGAGAAGCCAGAGAGAGAGAGAGATTGCCATGTTATGGAGGATTGCTACAGACTTTGGAGGAAGCATGGGCTTGCCGACACCTTGGTTTTGGACTTCTATCTTCCAAAACTGTGAACTGTGAACCAATAAATTATTGTTGTTTAAGCTAACTAGTGTGTGGCACCTGTCATAGCAGCTCTGGCAAACTATGACGAATAATGTATTAATATTTGAAGTATCCTAATCAGGAATTTACACACCAAATGTGGTAACGTTATCATGTGGAAAAATCTTTATCATGTTTACATTCCATAAGCAACTATAGACAATTTTCAAATATTGTCATCTAAATTTGTACTAGAAGGTTTATTAATTAGCATAAGTAATGCTATAAATAATTTTCAGTCATTGAAATGAGTAGTGTTCAAGATAAATATTTTTCAGTTAGTGAAATATGTAGTTTTCAAGCTACATGGCTACAAAAATACTGGTAAGTCCACTATTTCATGAATGGGGTATAACAAACTGATGAATTCAAAAGTCTAGCATCTTCAGAGTAACATTTCAAGTCTAGAGTTATTTTCTAAATGAGTATTCTGGTGCCAGAGTTTAGCAAATCGTGCAGTTGGTATATTATAGCATTTTTGTTTTGGAGTAAACTCTTCATACAAGATGTCTGTCAAACTGCCTAAAATAATTTCACCATGCTTACAACAGTTTGTAACTATAACTAAAGCTATATATATGTGTGTATAAATGTATTTGCACATTCTTAACAAGAGCTGCATACATAGCAGAATTCAGTCTAAGACTTGCTTTATTACCATCAGGTAAAATAACATTGGGGAAGAAACCTAAAGCTTCACATACCTATATTTTTAAAGGCTATTACTATTTATATAAATAATCTAAACAACAAAGCTGAATTAGGTTGTTTTTTAGAAATTTGTAAAGAAAAATTATCTTCATCATTTACCTCTAACTCATTTGATCTTCTTCTTGAGTTCCTACAGCTAAATAATAAGAAAAAAAAATTTAACTGGCCTAAATCAAATTTATATTGGTCTAAAAGATAAATTTTAGACTAACAGATTCATCTTTATTTAATGAAAAGAGATAAACAACCAGTTTAGATAATTCGTCAATTTCAATAAATAAAATGCTCTTACTCTCAGATTCCTTATCCTTCCTTCTATTTCTCAAGATGCTAGCTGAGTACATGGAGGGGAGGGAGGCTCCTGGAAAAGAGTGGATCAAAGGAAGACTGGAAATAGAGGCCCATATAGTATATTCTGGATCATTCAAACTCTCTTGGCGGGAGAGTTTCAGTCCCAACTTTTCTCTTGAGATATACACTTGTATAACCAACTCCATCCTTGACATCTCCACTGGGATGTTTCAAAAATATCTCAAATAGACATAGATAAAAGAGAATTATTGATTTTTACCACACCCAAATCCACTCCTTCCCCAATCTTCCGCATTTTATTAAATGTCCCCACCATCCACTTAATTATTCCTACCCCAAATCTAAGATTTGGTCTTATATTCCTCTTTCTGTCACACTCCACATTAGCAAGTCCAGCTTGCTATATACCCTGATCCATCCATTTATTTTCCTCTCCACTACTACCACTGTATTCCAGGCTGGCAATATCCCTCATCTCATTTACCGAATGGCTTTGATCACCATTTTCCCATGCTTCTACTCATGTAACTAATAATCCATTCTCCACACAACAGTAAGAGTGATCTTTAAAAACTTAAATCAGATTGTGTCACTACCATACTTAAAACCCACCAATGGCTTCCAGTCACATTTAGAGTATACCCATGTGATGGTTAATTTCATGTGTCAACTTGGCCACATGATGGTGTCCAGTTATTTGGTCAAGCCAGCATTGGTCTGATTGTTACCATATTTCATGGACCTAACTCATCATTAAGTTGATTGCATCTATGGCTGATTATACCTACAATCAACTCAGGAGATTGCCTTCAACAATGAGAAGTCTCATCCAATGAACTGAAGGTTTTAAAAGGAGAAGTGATGATTTCAGTAGCAGAAGAGAAAAGCTAGCCAGCTTTTCCTGGAGAATTTGTCAAAAATCTTTGTCAGAGTTCCCAGTTTACAGCCTGCCCTACAGAATTTGGATTTGCCCATCCCCACAGTCACATGAGACAATTCCTATAAAAATCTCATAATACTTACAACTATATTCTGTTGGTTCTGTTTCCCTAGAGAACCCTGACTAATACATACACCTTTGTTCATATAGCCTTTATTTTTTTATTTTATTTTTTTTTTTTATTATGGGTAAAAATCAAAATTCTCACAATACATACAAACATTTGTAAAATGATATATAAATATATATGCATATATGTGTATTGGCTTACAAAAATGTTATTTATATATATATATATATATATATATATATATACATATATTTTAAGAGGTGCTTAGATTACCTAAAATATTACACGGAACCCACCGGGATTCCCATGTTGCCCACCTCCCACACCTCCCACCACATCCCACACAAACATCTCCCACAGTGTGGCCCACCAACCTCAATGAACTTACACATCCTGGAGGCTTGCCACCAACCATAGACCACAGTTCACACTGTAGACCACACTCTCTCCCACTCAGAACTGAGTGGGAG